>CAUYRH010168365.1:0-65094 GCA_963574655.1 Perodicticus potto
AAACCAGGGGTCCTCAAACTATGGCCCGCGGGCCACATGAGCTGGTGTGAATTGTATTTGTTCCCATTTTGTTTTTTACTTCAAAATAAGATATGTGCAGTGTGCATAGGAATTTGTTCATAGTTTTTTTTTTAAACTATAGTCCGGCCCTCCAATGGTCTGAGGGACAGAGAATTGGCTCCCTGTTTAAAAAGTTTGAGGACGCCTGACTTTAACCCTCCCCGCCATAGACAGAGATTTTAAAGTGTAACAATATAAGCCAAGTATTTTCCAAGATGTGAAAAATAAAGTATAACCAACTTGGAGATCCCTTTGGCAATACCCAGGGAACCTGCCAGCTCATCTGCCCTACACCACACACATAGGTCATGAAGAGAATATAGGATGGTGTTTATCACAGCACGGCCTATTGCAACAAAACAGTAAAGAATCCCCAGGGTCTAGCAGTAGAGAAACAGGAAGGCAAACTGTTTATACATAGGAATCCACTCAACAGCTAATGCTCACTGCAATTTTGTGAGGGAGATATAATATTTACCCTCATTTTCCAAATAGAAAACTAAAGGACAGAAAGGATAAATAATTTGCCCAAGATTACACAGTTAGGAAGAGCCAGCATTTTTACGGCTACCTGTCCGCAAATCCAGGCTCTAATTCATTCTGCAATCCTACCTCAGCAAAAATGTGCATGATGGACAAGGAGGTATATTGCAATTCCCCCTGATGTTTATGTAGTTTGAAAAATGAGCTAACTAACAAAGAAGAGACAGGGGGAAAATTAATAAATAAAAGTAAATAAACAAATAAAAACACCCCCTTTGTAATGGCTAACTTTATGTGTCAACTTGCCTGGATCACAGTGCCCAGATATTTTATCAAACATTCTGGATGTTTCTATGAGGTAGATTTTGGATGAGGTTTATATTTCCATCCACCGACTTTAAGTAAAGCTGACGGCCCTCCCTACTGTGGGTGGGCCTCACCCCATCAGTTGAAGGCCTGAATAGAACAAAAATCTGACCATACCAAGCAAGAGAGAATTTTCCCACAGATGAACTTTGGACTTCATCTGCATTACTGGTTCTCTCCTGGGTCTCCAATCTGCAGGTTTTAGATTCTGTAATTGCAAGTGCCAATTCTTTAAAATCTATCTATCTATCTATCTATCTATCTCTCTCTCTCTCTCTCTCTCTCTCTCTCCCTCCCTTCTTCTCTTCCCTTCTTCTCCCAAATAGCCTATCCACACACACCCCTACTGGCTCTGTTTCTCTGAAGAGCCCTGACCAGGACGCTCCCCCACTCCCTTGCCCAGCAGTACAGCTGCTTATGCACAGATGGAAAGTGGCCTGTCCGGGTTGCTCCTACTGCCTACTGCCTCCTGCCTGGAGTCTTGAGAGAACGAACCACAAAGAAGTCAGGAATTATTGTAACATCACACTCTTAGGTAGCTGCCATTGATTCCACTTCATAAGGAAGAAAACTGAGACTCAGAGAAGCTAAATAACTTACCAAAGTCTCACATCAGACAAGTGATAGAATGCTTTCAGGGTTAAACGTCATGTCTTTCCCTTGAAAGCATATGACAAGGGCCTAGATGGTGGGCGAGCTTTGGCTCTGCCAGCCATCAAACACATATGGGCAAATGCCATGCTCCTGAGAGCCGGTCAGTCCTGGTACCAGGGACACTGATCAGTGGTTCTACAGAAGACCCTGTGGTTGGGCCACAGCTGAAGCCATCCAACCACAATGGTTCCCACCCTCATCCAAGAGGAATACATTTTTAATGATTCCCGATGGCCAGCTCTACTCAAAAAGTATCTGTTAAATGAATGAGAGGCAAAGACAAAACTCATAGCCATCTCATAGGTGCAACCCCTAAAACAGTAAGGAGAAAGACCAAGGGCAAGGGTGAAGGTTGTTGGAGAGAGTACTGGTTAAGCACGTATATTAGCTAGTGTGAGAAAGAGGGTGTGGTGTGATTGAAACTAGAATATCTAATAACAGAGCACGGGATAACTAGATGACTAAGAAGTGAAAGCAAACACCTATAAAAATTACCAATAAATTTACTGCCAGGCTCAGATAAAGGATCCCATAGTGTGGTAAAATTCTGATTGGGGTCACAGTGATGGCTCCAATTCACACATCTAGACTCAGCAATGTCAGATAAATATCACCATATTCTCAGGTAAGAGCAGGCACTGAATTAAATTAATATACAGGAATGTATATTACAGTGCATAGCTCATGGTAGGACGATCAAGTGTAAGTGACAATGCTTTGTATGACATCAAGCCAGAGAACTATTAAAACACAAAGCCCTATCTGGTCTCTGAAAAACTTAAATAAAGGAAGATAAATACCACAATCATGGATAGGAATATATAATCTTATGTAGATGTAAATTCTTCCCAAATTGAACTGTGTATTTGATGCAATTTTATTCAGTGTTCTAGCAAGATTTTCACGGATGCTAATTCTAAAATTACATGGAATATTAAAGAACAAAGACTAGCTGACACACTTCTAAGAAAGAAGAGTGGAGACAGGCTTGTTTTGCCATATATTGAGAATTATTACAAAGCAATAGAAATTAAGAACTGATAGTACTAATGCTGAAATCAACAAATTAACCAACAGAATAGAATACAAAGTCCTGAAACAGATACTGTAGGCTTAAGGAAATTTTCTAGGTATCGGAAGTAGCAGGTCAGATCACGGGACAAATGAGGTCTATTCAATAAATGGAACCATAAAATATGATTTTCTTGGGGAAAAAAGTTAATTTCAAAACCTACCTTACTTCAAAACATCAAAATTAACTACAATTGCATTAAGAATTTAAATGACTGAAGCAAACTTTAAGACTTTTACATAGACGTATATCTATCTGATGTAGAAGTAGAAAATGATTTATTAAACAAACCAAAATAAAAACTTACATAAAACAAATGGCTGATAAATTTGACTACATCCAAATTAAGAACTTCTATTCATCAATGAAAACCTTTAAGAAAGTAAAAAAGACAAATGGAAAATAATGTGTATAACAGTTACAACTGACCATAGATTAATGTCAGTAAGACATAAAGAACTTCCAAAATTCAGTAAGAAAGGATGCCCAACCCAACAGAAAAATGAGCAAAAATATAAATGATTCATTTACATAAAAGGAAGTACCCGTGAAAAATAAATCTCTAAGACCTTTACTCTCCTTAGTGATCAGAGAGAGAATAAAGAACAATAGTAAATAGTCTTGTAAATCAAAACTACAATAAATTACTACTTTATACACATTCTGTGGACACAGATTACGAAGCCTCCATATGTTTCAAAGGATGTAAGTCAAGAACATCTCCCATATTTTGCTGATAGAAGGATAAATTAATACAATCAATTTAGAAAACAGGCTTTTTGTTTGACAAACATCCATGTCTCCAAAAATTCAACAATGGCACTCCAAGAGAAAGTCTCGCACATGTATAGCAAGAAGCATGGGCAAGAATGTTCACAGAAGCACAGTTCATATTAGAAAAATCCTGGCATCACACCTAATGCCCACTAAAAGGAGAAAGGATTAAAAAGGAGACAACACTCACAATAGCAAACCACTGTAATATCATATAGTACTCGAAATGCTGTGCAATAAACTCTGGCCACACACGATAATGATAAAGGTCTAAAATATGAGTGAAAAAAAATGGGGAACTTTCTCTGAAAGGACATCTATCATTGCCTGGTCAGACAAATGCTGTGAAATCATCCTTGCAAGTGGCATATAAACGTTTATTGCTGAAGAATTTTTTAACAAGACCCTCCTGACATTTCTCAAACCAATACCATAAATGAAATTTCTATACCAGCATTCCAGAATGAGATAAATTGGGATTTAAATGGCAGAAGCTGGGGGTTTAGCTGTGGCCATTTTTATTTACCCATGAATTAGGCAGAGCTAAGAGAAAATTCTACAGTCCTGATGATAAAAGTTAACAGGAACATCAAGCTATGGAATTTGGGAAGGAAATGGCTTCTAATCAGTCTGTCTGCTGGAACTGATTGCCTGAGATAAACCCAGGCCATGCTGCTGAAGATAGATAATTGGGAGTTTATTGGCCAAATGCAAGAGCAACGATAAAAGAAGTAATGCTATTGCCAAGAAGGAAGGTAAGTATAGCTGGAACAACAGAAAAAACTGCTATTACATCTCAGTTTTCCAAACATTATTTATGTTCTTACCCTGCTACGGCATTCTCACCCCTCCCACAAGAACTTGGGAGAACATGGACATATTATATGAAATTTTCTTAATACAGCCAACGCTGAGGTCTGTAAGCTGCCTGAATTCTCTACATCAGACACCAGAGAGGAGAAAAAGGAGGAAGATCAACCCAAAAAGATGGGTCATCCTCATTAGCAGATAAATAGGCAGGAAGGCTACAAGGCTGAAAACTTTTGTCTCAATGATCTCTAAGGGCAGATTAAAAAAATGCCACCTCTCTGCTTCCTTGACTCCAAACAGTGATTTAAAACCAACAATTACCACCTCCAGATTTGAATATTAGGCACAGAACAGAATCCAGAACCAAACGCCCATTTAAAGACAAGCTTAGTTCACTTCTTAGCTCAAACTCTTCCAGACCTGACTGCCCCTGGAACTCCCAAAAGGCCTCTGAACCAACTGACAACAGTATTAGTACCTCCTCTTACTTTGGCACTTGAAGGATGCTCATTTTTTAGGATGGGTAACACGACATTTTCAACCCATTAGACAAATGTGTTACCACGTGCTGGGCAGTGTGCTAAGCACTGAGGGTATCACAGCAAACGAGCTCAAACAAGGTGCCTCCTTTCCTGAGGCCTGCTGTTGGGGAAGGCAAACCCCTTCCTTCATCAGATTGTTATAGTACCGTATGTTTGATGATAAATCAAAGCCAGGGCTATGGAGGGTGTGCCAAGTGCTGAAGGACTGGCTAGCATAGGCAGGAGTGGGAGTGGGGACCAGGAAATGAAGTCTCAATTTCTCCAATATAAAAAATAAACAATGAGTTGAAGAGTTGTGTGGGCGAAGGAACAAATAAGGCAGAGGAAACACGAGCAAATTTAGGTGGTGGGTGGACCATGAAGGACACGTTCAAGATGCTGGTCTTTACTTTAAATTCAACAGAAATTTTAAAAGGAATGTAGAGTAGGAGAGGGTCAGGGCAAGGGATGACTTTCACAGTTTGCATTTTGAAAAAGTTGCTCCAACTGAGAATTAGAGAGGTAGTCAAAGTGAGTAGATGAGGGTTACATAATAGTTGGTAGCAATAAAAATGAGGGAACTCTAGAGCAGATATCCTGGCCCTCACTGGAGGCTGAAGTGATGCAAGTCTTATTCAGATTAAGAAATGAGAATCTCGGGTGGCGCCTGTGGCTCAAAGGAGTAGGGCGCCAGCCCCATATGCCAGAGGTGGCAGGTTCAAATCCAGCCCCAGCCAAAAACTGCCAAAAAAAAAAAAAAAAGAAAGAAATGAGAATCTCTTACAGTGATGAAATCAATCCATAAATTATCACCTATGATCATTTAAAATAAAATATTTGCTAGATGGATTACTCCATGAGGGCAGGGATTTTTGTCAGTTTTTATTTTTTTTTTTATCTCTACAATATCCTAACACCTAGAGCAATAGCTAGAAAATTATATATGCTTATTAAATATGTGTTGAGTGAATGAATGAATGAATGAATTGAAGGCAGGTCTTTGGGACATTAAGGCTTCACTCCCAAAGAACAGTATAAAAGGCATAAAGAGATTAATGACAGCGGAGTGAGTTACAGTGGCAGTTTCTAACTGCCTTGTGTAAATGAAAGAGAAAAAAACCCTCCAATGTCTAAATTTTGAGCCCAGTGTATAAAGGGTGTTCTATTATTCTGCTAAAATAGTCAAATTATTTTATACTTTTAGGTAGCCAATATCCAAAGGTATAATCCTATGGGTGCTGAATTATAATATCAGTTGCATTTATAATCTCTCTACATCTCTTATGTTCAAGTTAGGGCACCCCCTGGGAACAAGTAGGGGGCTGAGAATAGAAATAGATATTAAAGGAAGAATTTAATAGGACAGGCGGCCTCACTATCCCAACCCCAGTCAGCCTCCCACGTCAATTAAACCAGCCTCTCCTCTCTTTTCTGTCGATTCTCCATTGTTTAAAGACCCAAAAATCTCATGACTGGAGCTTCTACTCTGAAACAAAAGCTTATTTTCACCATGCCCTAACACCACTACTCCAGTCTTTCCCTCTCTCTCTCTCTCTTTCTCTCTCTCTCTCACACACACACCACACACATACGTCACTGTCTCTATATCTGTGACCAGAGTATCTTCCCAACATTTCTTGGAGGGCCAATTACAAAGATAAGCTAAAGAAAAGGATTGCTTGCACAAAATGTATAGCAGGACTTAGCCCATTTATACCGGGGATATATACATAGGCATGACCCCTAGAAAGGACTACACCAAGGAAAATAATTTCGGATCAGACTAAATTCATTGATATGGAGGCACTTGCCAGAATTCTAAATTCAATGTCCTAGCTCCAGCAGCTGAGAGTGGTTTTAATTTTTTGCTCAGCTACTTAACAGAAACCTAAACTCAACAGTGATGGACTCTAAATGAAGTTGAGATGCCAGAACTTCTTGGATGTTCTGTAGAAGAAATAACCCAAAGACTAAAGGAATACTAAAGTAGATTTGCCCCCCCCCCACTCACCCACGACCACACTTCCAAAGTCACTGCCTTCTCCCAGTGTTAATAAACACAAAGCTGAGGGGAGAGCTAACACTTTGGGAAAATGTTTTAGTGCCTGGTCTCAATAGTCCGTAAAGTGCTAGTCAATCACTATTGAACTTGGCCCCCTAGGGCAGAGGCTGAGGGGCAGCACACACCCAAACACCAGCAGTAGAGTGGGCCTGGAGGGACCAAAGGAGCCAGCAGGGTCGGCAAAATGCTCTGCTCTCACCCACAGAGAAAGCTGGCAGGGGCTAATTGGCTGCGAGGTCCCCAAAACTAAAATTGACAGATAGGTGATCCACAAAGTCCCACTTGGTTTGTTTGACAGGGGGAAGGGGATGGGGGAGGCCTTATTAAAGCTAAATAATGGAACCTATTGTCAATCAATGTCCAAACCCTGACTCCTCTGAATGACTCTGACCCTTTAAAATAAAGGAAGACCTCCACTTACCATAAAACGTCACAATTAAGTATCATAGATATTCTTGTTAGCGCTCCTAAACAGACCTGAAGCTATTTGCTATGGGCTGAATGTTTGTGTCCCCTCAAAAATATCTGTATGTTGAGATCCCAACCACCAAGGTGATCATGAAAGGCGTGCCTTCATGAATGGGACCTGCACTCTCAGGAAAGAGGCTCAAGAGAGCTCTTCTTCCCCTTTCGCCCCATAAGGACTCAGTGAGAAAATGCCTTTTATGAACCAGGAAGTGTCCCCCACTAGACACCAAATCTGCTGGCCCCCTGATCTTAGACTTCACAGCTTCCAGAAGTGTCAAAAATAAATTACTGTCGTTTTTAAGCTGCCCAGTTTATGGTATTTTGTTATATAGTAGCCTGAAGGGTCTAAGACGCTGTTTATCAGGATAACTTTGCACCAGAGGAAAGGAAATACCATGACCTTTTAGGCATTACGAATGCTGAATCTTGAGTGGTTCTAATTCCTAGAAACCCAAATCTGCCCAAGGGTCAGAGTAGGGGCTAATGGAGGTCATGTAAAAAATAGACTTTCAATCCTAGTCAGTCCCATAGTAAGTCCAGCAGGACCTCAGGCCTATTCAGTGGTTGTTTTCCCATTTCCTGAGTGTGTATTTGGAATAGATATTTTCAGTAAAAGATAAACTTCCCAGGTGACTCCCTAAAAATTGAGCAAGGGCTAATGAGGCCAAAAGGGCAAAATGTAAACCATTTCCCTCCTCCTACCAAAGTAACAAAACCAAAGCACGTCTATACTCCTAGAGAAATCAGAGAAATTAGCCCCAGCATTAATTTTTTTTTACTTTTTTTCATACTAAATGTGCTCAGCTGATCATTAAACATATGAAAGGTGCAAAGCAGAGGATTCTAGTAACATTCAGATACAAAAGATCATGAGTCAGACGGAGTGACCGTGGATTATCGGGAACTTAATCAAGGGGTGACGCTATTGCTCCTGCTGTTCCTGACACAGTCTCTGTATTGGATCAGATCAATATAGAACCTAGCACCTGGTTATTGATCTGTCCGTATTTTCTTCCTCTAGCCCAACAGCAACAAAAACTACTAGAAGCCATTCACTTCTCCGGGTGAGCACAGCAACAAACCTTCACTGTCCTACCTGAGACCCATGTCCACCTCCCGGCTCTTAGCCACATAGTGCTTACGAATCTATCTGTCCAGCCATCTACTAGGACATCAGACTGACGAGGAACAGACAGCACAAAATAGCAGGCAGAGAGTGCCTTGGGAAGATACACATACATATGGTAGGAAATCACTTCTACAAAAGTTTGGGAACCTGCCCAACGTGGTTACGTTTTCTGGAGTCTCTGTGCTGTGGCAGATTATCAGAATAAAGTCTGCAATATAAAGCATGAGATGCTGCTGCCTGCATCCCTGGCATTCACACAGAGGCACAGCACTAGGTGAGCCTTTCCAGATCTGGAGGCAACAGACAGCATATTTGGGTGTGCTGCTTCAAACCACTCACTGGACATGTCAAAATTCTGACAACTTAAGTGGAGTCCACGTAAACAGCAGGCCTTCTGCTTGGTCTGGGCTGCAATGCACCTGCTCTGACACTCAGCTCCCAGAAATCCCACCCAGAGTGGCTACACCACGCCGGGGTCCTATACGGAGTCCGGGCAAGTGGGACAAGCTGCAGATTTACAGGGCTGGGGAGCCACATTAGGCCCTTGTTGGCAAGTAGCTATTCTCATTTTGTAAAGCAGTTCCTGACTCTCTAACAGGTTTAGGAAAAGAAGGAACAGCCTGCAAAGGTAACCGTATCAATGTGTAGGCTGAGCTAGCACAATGCAAACTGGGTGTTTCGGATTCGGAGTGAGACATCTGGCCGTGTGCATCAGCACTCTGTCACCAAGCAGAGGTGGTGCATCCATGGTCAAGCATGGTCAGGTCTGAAAGTCACAAAAAAGCCACGAAGGTTTCTCACTAGCTTTACACTCTGGCCACGTGGCAGCCTCTCTCTCAACCCACATCGACCCAAGGACTGCTTTGAGTTGAGGTAGGGAAAAAGACTCGGGCATTCCATAAAGACAGCTTGGCAAAGTATGTAGCTGCCATCCAGAAGAGCACTGCATAGCACAACAGTCACTCCCAGTCAATGGCTAAGCTCCCAGACTGTCACTGGCCTAAAAGAAGCAAGTGTTCATGCTTAACACTCTTAGTTCTGAAACTTCATCTCCTCCTAAGACTCCTCCCAGCCCATGGCCTCTCACCTCTTTAGAGGGCATTCTATTCAAGCCCCCACATATGTGCAAGCTCCTACACCTATTTGAACCCCCACCTTAAGGTCTTCACATTTACTGCCCTCTGTGCCCAGAACACCTTTCCCCCAGTTGTGAAGATAGCTCACTGGCTCATTTCTTCATCTTTTAGGTCTGCTCCAGTGCCAGCTTCCCAGTAAGCCTTTCCTACCACCTCGTTTAACACAGAATCCTTCTAAACACCTCACAGCTCCTTTTCCTGTAATTTTCCCCTAGCACTTGTCATGACATAACATGTCATATACTTACTCCTTATGTTTCTTGTCTGTCTCCTCAAAGTCTCATCTGAGCAGGGATTTTTATGTTTGGCTCACTCCCTAGAACCATGCCAGTCACATAGTAGGTGCTCAAAAATATTGATTAAATAAGTGCACATGGCGGTCATCAGCTAACATAGACACCAAGGGCTTTCTTTTCACTGCCCAGCACCCAAACTCCCTTCCAGTTTGGGAGAAACCCAATCATAGTGTTAGTCTTCATAGAAGAAAGCTTATTCCTCTTGGGAAGGACACTGACTGCGGTCAGATAATGTTTCTCCCAACACCCTGCTAGCTACAGCAAAAAGAAGAAACTGGATAATATTAACCAACTCTCTAAATCTGGTGAACATGATAGAAAGATGCAAGTAGTACAACAGAGGACTGGCACCATGGTGGTGCAGACTGGAGTCCAGCTGCAGCAGCCATGGTTGGGTGCAGTGGAGGTGGCATCTGAGCTACATGACAGCCCCACCACCTGACCAAAAGCATGGCTAGGGACGGGGTGGGGAGAGGGGAGGTTTCACTGTGCTCCCTGTGGCCCAGACTCCCTTGGCCACTGCTCTTTTTCTTAATCTGATTCTCAGGAATTCCCATTGATTCTGTGAGCAACCCAATATCCTAACAATTCATTATTTTAACTGGTTAAGTGAGTGGGAACTAACATCTGTTGTTGCAATCACAACCTTCAAGGCACAGCAGGTAAGGAAGGCAGAATTATTAAGGACCTGGTCAGAGAGCAGGAGCTGGGAACTAGAGTCATTTTGGATGATGCTGAAGACCACGAGGCAGCCATGGAGGTAGGAAGCTAAGAGGTGGGGCACTGGAAATCAGGAGGTCAAGGGAATGAGAGGTCGTGGTGCTAAAGGGTCACCACACAGACAGTGAAGCTACCCAGCATTACATCTGGGCCAGACTGGAGAGGAAGACAGTTATCCAGGAGCCATAGTTTCAGATGAATGACAGGAAGCAGACAGGAGGCTGAGTGGCTGAGAGTTAAATAGACTGACCCCAAAGAGCACTGTCTCTCCCCAGAATGTGGCCAGAGATCTCTGTTTCTGAATCCCTAGGGCCTAGAATGGCAAATGTTTGCTGAGGATCCAAGCCTTCGTGTTTAAAACATGCACAAGTTCTAAATAAGAGCCTATTGTGATGACTCCTAAGATGGATATGGACTTTTTCTGTCTTTTTCACTATCATCTCCCAGGAGCCAAGAATAGTGCCCAGAACAAAGAAGTTCCTCCATAAATATTAATGGAATAACCAAAAAATGAATGAGCTTAAGTCTTGCTTTTCTCCACTTTATGCTTTTCCTGCTTCTGCAATATTTTATTTTCAATGTTTCTGAAGATCAGTTGGCCTCTCTCAGATCTCTGACCCACATTTCTAAACCTACCCACCCTTTCATACGCACTATTCCTTCTTTCCACAAAATGATGAACACCTCAATGCATAGAGCCATGTGGCTGGGAGGCTGTGGACTTCAGAGTCAGAGATATCAGCTTCATGCTCAGCATCTCAGAATGAGGGTGTTCATGTGGGGAAAAGCGTCGGTTGTAAGCCCAACACTGACTCATTCATTCATTCAACAAACCTTTACCAAGTGCTCCTATGCACCATAATCTGCTAGGCCCTGAGGTGGAAGTGGCCTCAAACTCCAGGAGGAGGTTAAGCATGTGTAACTGCAGAGCTAGAGGACACAGAAAAAAAAGGATTGGACTTGCTGATAGGTATGCCTGGGTTCAAATTCTACCCCAGCCACTTACTTGTGTGAGTGAAATGCTTATTTGAGAAAATAAACCAAACCCCTCTGAGGCTCGGTTCGCTCATTTTATCTATGGGAGTAACAACTTAAAATACAATTCCTGGCAAGTGGGCAAGTATCAAGAGAAGTCTGTCATCGTTCCTGACCCTCCCTCTCCTTTCTCTGCATCTCCAATGGAGCCTAATCTGTGCCTGGACATAGAGCAAGTGTACAAAATCTGGATTGTTGGAAAAAGTTTACTATACGTTCCAGCGTCAGACTTTAGTAAGCGCTGACCTTGCTCTACTAAGTGCTGACTTCTGGTGCAGACATAGCCATCAGCCAGCAGGGGCCACTCTGGGCACCAGGCTGCCCTTTGCCAACCTGGCCTACAGGGGCAGGAGTTCTGGAGCCACTTCCCTAACATCGTTGAGCATTCGAGCAGATACACCTGGGCCACTGCCCAAGGCCACAGCCCATTTGGCTGTATGGGCCTCCAAGTGTCTCTAGGACAAGGGGCAGGCATGGACAGCAGACATCCAATCTAGAGAGACATGCCATCTAGCAGACGACTTAAATGTCTTCCCACCCTTAAGCTATCTGAACGACTCAAAGCAGCTAGTCCTGACAATGGCAAATGATCTGGTCATTCCCAACATGCTGAAGCAAGAAAAGCTGGGGTGGCAATTCCAAGCAGGGGAGAAAAGGAAGAGAGAGAGAGGATGCAGGTCCTCTGTGGGCTTTGCAAAGCTCCCAGTGGAGGCAGAGGGAGAAGGAGAGAGATGAGGTTGGCACATGCCCCTCAAACGTCCTCCCAGACTTAGCAGCACAGAGCCATCCCAGCTGCCTCGCCGTGAGGTTCCCGCACCTGCACTACCTCTCTGCTCCTCACGCAGACTCTCCCTGAATCCTCACTCCCAGCTGCAAGGTCTTGCTTATCCACAGCTCCAGAAGAAAGAGAAGAATCTGGAGCAGTGATCACATCCAAGGAAGGCGTCCGCTCAGCCCTGGGCCATGACCCTCAGCCATGGAGACACACACTTCTCATGAGCTCTTTCTCCATGGGCCATAACAAAGCCATGGCATCAGAAACCTCTCCCCGAAATACCAAAACCACCCAGCTGGGTCAAATTCTGTAAGCTCCTGTGACAGATGCAGACTGGCTCTCTGGCCTCCCATGACCCTGTGGGGAGAGATAAGACAGGCTTATGAGAAGCATCAGCGAATGCTCCAAGACAGACAGCATCCATGCCAGAAAGTCTGGGGAACTCTATTGAGTTACATATGCAGCATTCTCACACAGCATGACAACCCGTCTCTCACTCCAACAAGTCCTAGGTTCTTTATTGCAGCTAGGAGGCCAAGAGCAAACAGCTGGCTTCAGGATGTGCACGTGACTGCAGGTGCCCACACCTTCTGCTGGGCCAAGTCTCAGCCTGCCAAGCTGCTGACTCTGCTGCAGAGGCTGTTTCTTCATTTCCTCCTGTGAGTGCTGTGGAGCCCCCAGCCCTAGACAGCTAGAAAGCTGGGTCTACAGACACACCCCCATATTCCCACCAAGACTTGCTGCTCAGGGGCTCTGGCCTGACGTTGAGAGGAGCAGCCCTCCCTCCTACCCTGCCAGAGGCTGTGTGGTGGGAGCGAGGCTGCCGTGCACTCCAGTTCCCACCAGCTGCAGACGCAGGTTCCCAACACCATGCGTGCAATACTGTCCTCCTTCTTCCTGATACAATCCAATACTTTCTGCACTTGGGTAACTGAGAGGGCAGGCGCATCCAGTTCCCAATGGACCTCCTCCAAAAGATGCTCCCAGGACTGAGGAGTTTGCAATCTCCAAATCAGGACGTACAGTCAAGATACCTAATGCTGGATGCTGGACTGTAGGAACTGTCCAAGACACAGCCGCTCTTATCAGACATGAAGGTACCTCTGATCAAGGTGCCTCCTCTCTCCTGTGCGAGCACAGAGAAGAAGAGATGGGCGGCTTGAACCAGACACCTGGCAGCTGCCTCAAAGTCCACTCAGAAACACAACCAGACCCAGTCTGGCTTCTGCACTGCTTTCACCGCTTCCTAACACTTTCATGTCCTCACCCACCAGGCTGACAGCAGCAAGACTTGGCCCACAGCTGCCCGCCCCCCGACCCCAGCTGCCCTCGGCACTGACACGTGCCCCCTCAGTGTGACAGTGCTTACCCGGGCACCTCTCTATAAGCCCCCAAAAGCCTCAGCCATATTCCTTCAACAGGATATCAACAGGGTTCCATCAGTGAGGGGGCGGCACCTCTGGGCTCCCTGGGAGGGTGGAAGGGCTTCAGGATGCAAGGTGCTTCCCCTTTCATGCTCATGATCCCAGCCCCATTCTAGCTACACCCTGGCTGGCCAACTGGGCAGGTAGAATCTGTGCTCTCAAGTTACAGGTGAGGAAAAGCTGTCCTCATGTTAGGGTACCCATGCCAGGCCCTTTCCAGACTGTCCACATTATCCTCCCAGAAGCCCCCCGGGTGAGAGTTGGCATTGTCTCTCTCTCTCATAGATAAAGAAGCAGAAGTCCAGAAAGGGTATGTGACTAGCTTCTCACCACATAGATAGTGTGGTAGCTGACGGGTCCCAGATCAAGATTAAACAGAGGTCTGTTTGACTACAACCCAGGTCTTCAGGGGCCAAAAGAAGACAAAAGCACATGTGGACATGGTCAGAGCCACGTGGGCTCCTGGGCAGGCATGCATGGGGCCAGGCCAGCCGGGCATGCCAGAAGCAGTGGTCAGCTCACCCAGTGCCCAGTGCACAGCCAGCTTCATCCCACTGATGGCAGAGAGGAAACAGTCATCCCAAACACACCAAAGGCTCAGGAAGCCCGACCTGAAATAAATTGGCTCTCCTCTGACTGTCCTACTGGGGGGGAAACATGACAAACATCATATATCACCAAAGCCAAATTCCAGTTGTACCCATTTGTAACACAAACGTGTCTCAGGCGGAACATCAAAGAGCTCATTTAGCATCCTGCATGCTGCGCTCAGAGGGCCCGCAACGCCCTAGCTGAGACAACACAACACATATGCGCTTATGAGCAAACTCGTTTCAGTGTGGGAGAAAACTCAGTTTCCTTTAGGGTGGCAGGGGGAGACCCCTCCCACATTTTTAAGGTGCCAGACAGAAGCAAGGATGGATCCTGGCATGGGTGGGGGAAGGTGGAGACAAACCAGAGCTGTCAGCCCAAACCCTCATAGCAGACAGGACAGGATGGCTCCAGGGCACAGCTATCAATGGGAGACACCCAGGAACCAAGGTCCACCCACTCACCTCCATCCACCCTGCACCCCCTATGATCCCTGGCCCAGAGCCTACAGGGCCCCGGGGAATCCAGCCAAACTGAGTTCAAACCTTCATGGCTTATTTGCTCAGTGACCTTGTTAAAGGCCCTCAGCTTCTCTAAGCCTCAGTGTCCTTATTAGAATGAGGTCAAGTCTGTGAAGGTGACTGTGAATGAGGTGGAGTAACAGGTGGCAGGGGAGGTGAAGGTAGAAACCACTTTGTAATTCATCATCATGTGCTCCATCCCCACCAATTGCCAAATCCTAAGGCATCACATCATGTCAGCCAGTACTTGGGGCCCTCAGTGTGCAAAGGCCGCCAGGACAGCCACTCCAGCTGAACAAGGCCTCCCTGGGGAGGCAAGACACCCCTCTGAGAGCAGCAGCATCTTCGCTCTCATGGGGTTAATGACAATGACAGCTATCTCTGGAGCCTCTTGTTGAATCAAACTATGTTCATTGAGGTATTATATACATGCAGAAAAGTGCAAAAGTCCTGAGATTGCTGAGCATACAGAGATAAGAAAGTAAAATATTAGCAGCCCCCCAAGAATTCTTGGGAAGCACTTTGCAAGGTGTTCTTATCCTTCCTGATTCTCCTGATTCTCATACATGGTTTCCTCAACCCAGCCTTAATGCCCACCTGGGAGGAAGATAAAAGCGTCTGAGGACCGTTCTGCAAAGAAACGACTATGTCCACAATCAAAGCTTGGGGGGAATCCACTTGTAATAGTGGGGTGAGATTGGAGGCCTACAGCTCCCAAATGGAAGCCAGTCAAATTAAGGAAAGGCATTTTCTCCCTTTCTGAGCTTCTCTGGGTTTCCTGGGGAGAACCTTGGGCAGCTGCTCCCTTGTGCTGTAACGCACTCAAGTGTGCCCTGCCCTCCCCCATTAGTAGGGAGTAACTGACAAATCCCTTCCCCCCTCAAACAGAAGTCATTGATGACACCCTCAGATGCCGTTTCTGGAGGGGTTTGGAGTTTTTCGTTTTATCAATGGACTTCATTTTTAAAGAGTAGTTTTGGGTTCACAGCAAAATTAACCAGAAGCAAAGATATTTCCCACACTCCTCCAGCCTCCTCACAGGCACAGCCTCCCCGATTCTGACCACCCTGCACCACACTGGTACTTCATTTACAAACGATGACCTACATGGATGCATCATCCTCACCCAAAGTCCAGAGTTTCCATGAAGGTTGATGTCTCATTTAAACCTGTACAACTTTCCCTCCTCCTACGTGGTATGTTCTGTAAGTGAAGCCCAGCGCCATCAAGAGCTCAGACTAGGGGCTGAATCAGAAGATTCCCAGAAAATCTGGGAAGCTCCAGCCTCAGGGGTCCCTGAAGATGGAAGAAAACCTGCCCAGGGCTTTCTGACTCTTAGACAGCTGAGGGTGAGCCTTGGTTCTGGGCCACCTAGAGCAGCCCTGTCCAAAATAAATAGATAAATAAAAGCCACATATTCAATTTAAAATGTCCTGGTAGCCACAGTAAAAAGGCAAAAAAGGACAGGAAAAATTAATTTTAATAGGACATTTGATTTAGCCAAATATCATCATTTCAACATGTAATCAATACAAAAACTATTAATAAGATATTTTACATGCATACTAAGTCTTCTAAACCAGAGTGTATTGTACATTTATAGCACATCTCCATCTAAATGCTAAATTTTCATCAGAAATACTTCATCTGATTTTAGATTTTATAAAATTTATCTTTAGCAAAGTAGATTCACATAATCAGGTTATTTCAAACATACTTAACTTTTTTTCTAATACTTAAATCAGGTGTCAGTTTTAAATTTTAAATTAATTTCAATCAGCTATAATTAAAAATTCAGGTCCTCAGTAGTGCCAGCCACATTTCAAGTCCTCAATAGCTACATTCATCTGGTGGATTCCATACTGGACAGAACAAGGCCACGGGGCAAGGCCAGGGAGGTCCACAGGTTGGCCATGCAGCCTTCTACCCATTACCCCCATAACTCCAAAGTCCATTCCAGGATGGAAAAACAAGGGCAGTTCTGAAGCTCTTTTTTCCTGAAGGTCTGTTTAAGGGCCTAGTTCAAGGTCACTATTCTCCTGGGAAATGGGTGTTATCAAAAACTTCTTTCTGTTCTTAAAACTGAAGAGATGGTTGAATCCAAACTAGGTTCGCATTGGGGAGCCCCACAGGATATTTTAAACACTGCCTCCTAGGCAGACTGGGCATCCAACTCCCCAGCCTCCTGCCCCAGCCAAGGTTGCTCAGAGGCTTCATTGCACTGCCACCTCCCAGTCTGTCCTCAGGGCCTCCCTACCCAGGACAGGGATACAGCCTGGAGTCCCAGCTGCCTCTCCTACCATCTAACCCAGTCCAAAGGTGAAATATGTGTCCCCAAGAAAAGCTGGGGAAAGTAATCAAGAGAGATGACAGTCACCACCACACTCTAAACCAGCAACTCCCACAGCCTGTGGACTTACCATGCTCTACATGCCACTGTCAGCCCTTCAGTATGCATCCCTCACTGAATCCTCACCACTCCACAAGTGAAGTAATATTATGATCCCATTCTCCAAGCGTCACTGCCTTTGCCCATCCCATCTATGCTGGCTCAGTCCCTGAGCCCCGCTTTCCCTGTGGACTCTCTCCCAGCAACCTACTCCACACCTACTAGGTCTCCTGTCCAGACTCTTCCTTGAACACCACGTCTTTATTACCAACTGCTCTCTGTGGCTGCCTATGCACAAACCTCACAAACGCTGCATGCTCACAATGTCCAAGACTGTACTCACCACCTCCCCTGGCCAAACACATTCTTCCTCCTGATTTCTTATGATCCCTGAGTCATATACGATTTACACAGACCCAGGCCTCCTCCCAGGCTCTATCTTATATCTCATCAGTCTTCTAATTCTCTAAGGTCAAGTACATCTATTCCCTTAAGAGGACTCAAGTAAGTTCCCTTCCCACCCCTGTGCTACATATAGAAAGGGTTTCACCATCCCTCACTTAGCAAAGGAACAAACAATATACGAGAATGACAACAATAATCACAACCCCGTCTGTGTGCAGAATCAGTAAATGCTCATTAATTGGGTTGCATTAATGTGGTCCTCCTCTTCATTCCATCCTCTACAGCACCCCGGAATCAAAGCCAGCCACTTATGTCCAGGTAGTGGAGAGGAAAAGAGCTTTTGGATTTCCCTAGTCAAGGCCCCCCACCCCTCCAGCAGAAGTAGGAGGAGCTGGCGGGTCTCTACACTCTGACAACCCATAAGCCACATGCAGGACTGGAACAGATGGCCCCAGATGAGACCACCTAGTTCCCAGCAGGTGCACAGAGACAAGAGACCTGCTCGGCCTCCTGCAGAATGACTCGCCTACTTTCTCTTGGCCACGCCTCTTCCACTATCCCCCAGCTGTCTGGTGCAAACGACCCATTTAAACATCTCAGAAGCGACATATGAGAAGCAGGATAATAAGGGGGCTGGCCCCAGGGCCCCCAAGCAGCAATCACCGTGTGCAGGATAGAGTGCACGGCCCTCTCTGTTGCTCTCATCTGTCACACATCAAGTGAGAAAAGATCTATTTTTTCCCCAGGCAGCATGCCTACAACTTCAATTGGCCCAAAATAAGCTTGGCTAAATTTGCTTGCGAGATGCTCTAAACGGTACACAGTGATCCGTAAGGAGCCAGTGGGAGAAGCCACACCACAGTGACATGGTGGGGAACACGGCTCCACAAGATAAGCAGATCTGAGATAGGTGTGGGCTCTTCCCGGGAAATAGCGTTCCCAGTTCTGAGCTCCACTTCTCAGCTGGCTGCAGTCCAGACTTCCTCCTGGTCACCACTTTGTTCCCAGCGGACTCACAGCTACCCAACTGGGCAGAGAGTCACTGCTGGTCTAGGCACCTGGGTGGGGGGGCGGTGCTGCCTGCTCCCCAGTGCAGGGAGACAGTGGGTGGGTATTCCCTCCCCCATCTGCCAAGATGTAAACAAGGAAAACCCCGTAGAGTAGATGAAGTGAGCCTGGGAATTCAAAGATGTCATCTGAAGTCCAGGGCTCTTTATACCAGGCTAATTCCAGGAAAACAAGCCTCAGGAGTTTGCAACACCAGTCCCAATGGCAGTCTCAAAACAACACCAGTGATTTAGATCTGTCTTAATCAGAAAGCATGTAATGAGAGGGGCTCAAAATGCAGAAACACATTTCCATGTGGCCAGCGCTATTTGGGGAGGAGTTACCCTGATGAAGGAGTCAGCTCCAGGGCAGTGAATATGCTCTGGATCCAGACAGGGCCAGACTCAAATCCTGACTCCCCCTCACTAGCTCTGTGACCAGAAGATGTGGCTTCCCTGGGCTGAGCTGCAGCTCTCTTAGCTGTAGACCAGGAATAGGATGGTATGCGCCTTCCTTCCAGGAGCACTAGGTAATAAAACACAAATTAAAGCACTTAACACCCAGCACACAGAACGTACTACTCACAAATAGTGACTATGGTAAAATGATTTTTGTTCTTCTAGGTAGACATTTGCACTACAATGTTTATTGTGGCTCAATTCATAATTGCCAAGTCGTGGAAACAACCTAAGTGCCCATCAACCCATGAATGGATCAACAAACTATGGTCTGTATATACCTTGGAATATTATGCAGCCATTAAAAAAGATGGAGACTTTACATCTTTTTTTTTTTTTCGTAGAGACAGAGTCTCACTTTATTGCCCTTAGTAGAGTGCTGTGGCATGACACAGCTCACAGCAACCTCAAACTCTTGGGCTTAAGCAATTCTCTTGCCTCAGCCTCCTAAGTAGCTGGGACTACAGGCGCCCGCCACAACACCCGGCTATTTTTCTGTTTTGCAGTTTGGCCAAGGCTAGGTTTGAACCCTCCACCTTGGGTATATGGGGGCCGGCGCCCCACTCGATGAGCCACAGGCACCGCCCAAAACTTTACATCTTTTACATTTCCCTGGATGGAGTTGAAATACATTCTTCTTAGTTAAGTATCACAAGAATGGAAAAATAAATATCCAATGTACTTCTTACTAACATGAAATCAATATATAAACACTTACATGTTCCTAAGAATGATAAAACATTATTATAGTTCAGTTCGGGGGCAGAGGGAAGCAGGAGGAGGGAGGACAATAAAAAAACTAGTGATTATGCTAGTATCTGTACCGGGTAGGGCAGCGGCAGCCCTGGAGGGGAGGTGGCTGCACCTGCCACTGTGCTCCACCACTGACGTCACCTGGCTCCAATGCAAACACCATGAATCCGAGTGATCCCCACAGGGGTGAGTTTGACTCCTAACTTCCTAACTATCACAAGCAGCCTCATCAGAATTGGCTTCCCCTTGTAGCTTTCCTATAAGGTCACCTCCAAAGTAGTCCCCAGTAAGGGGTCCCACCAGCTGGAAACACATCCTATGTACTAAGTTCTTTACAAGCAGGTATCACTTTTATTGTGATCACAACCCTAACCCAGGAGCCAACATCTCCTCATTTTACAAAGGAGGAAACAGATTATAGACAGGTTGAGTGTTTTCCTCGGGTATCACTTAACCAGTAAGTGGGGGGGGGGAGCTGGACTTTGCAACTGGAGCAGAACCTGATATCCAGGCCCTGCACTGTGTCCGTGAGGAGAGATCCTGCAACTCAGCTGGAATGAGCCCCCAGCCCCGCAGACAGCCCAGCTTCTCCCTGTGAATGAATAACCCTGTCTTGGGGCTTAGAATAGAGCTTCGGGCCCAGTCACTACACAGAACCCAAATAAAACTGAATTTTGAGCCTGCAAAACTGAAGGCCCAGAGGAACTTGCCTCTAAGCCCTCTGCCCATATAGTCCCTCTGTGCCCAGCGTCCAATGCTCTCTGGCTTGCTAATAGAGCAGGACCTTCCCAGGCACCACCCCCTGGGCCTGCCAGGGTGTTGCTAACACACCCAACACAAACCCCTGCAAACTCGGAGTTTTGTCGACAATTAGCTCTGACTAACATATGTGCAACATCTATATTATTGCATAATTTATATAAATTTCACACTGTTTGTGGGGGATATAAGCACCACGCCACAACTATTTGCATATAGATGGCGGGTTATAAACATATGTTTGTATCTGATGAGTAATATCTGAAACATACACACATACACGCTGCTCTTACCAGCGCCGAAATGCTTGCTTTCTGCCATGACTTCAAGTGTATACCGATGCTTTAACAGTCTGTTAATTTTTTAAATTTACAATGCCGGATTGTCCATTTCTAGACATACAAATGATTTTCTACTGCTTGATGAGCCACGTCTGCCAAGTATCTGGAGAAAGGAGGATGAAGGCTTTGAGCTGCTTTCCTGTGGAGAAGTTAGGAATCAGACTGAGTCCTGTTGAAATCATTCCTATTGTCTGTTGTCAAAGAGAAAGCCATTCCCCTAATCCAGCTGCCCACCTACCATGAAGTCAACAACCTCGGTGAGAAAATCTGACATGTACCTAACACTCACTCACTCAGCTTCTACCCTCTTGCCAGATCCTGAGCTGGGCATCAGTGACCCAGAAGTGAACGTGAAGGGCGAGAAGGCAGCCCAGACCTAGCCCAGAGCCAGAACGTAGTAAGTGCTCAATAAATGGCTGTGACCAGGATGAGTGAACAGAGACTGGCATTGGCAGCGGCAGGTCCAGCCTTCGTGTGGCGATGTAACAAGCGTAGGTGTGAGTCGCAACTCAGCACACACTGGCTGTGGGATTAAAGAAGGTGCATGGCTGGCTCTCAGCCTCCGTTCCTGGTCTGTTAAGAAGGAAGAAGACCACCACTCTCCCAGTTGCTGTGAAAAGCAAGAAGCAGCTCATCTACAGTGTGCTGTGAGGGTCTGGTCCTTGGCAGGGCAGGAGGCAGGAAAAGAGCTCCATGAAGAGGGAACAGCCTGCTGTAAGGGTCTCCCCGGGTAAGATCCCAGATTCCTTTACCTGATTATTCTAATTATAGTAAAATACACATCACATAAAAGTCACTGTTTTCCATTTTGTTCTTTTATTATTTTTCATTTATTTTATTTTTTTTTATGTTTTCCATTTTAAAGTGTACAGTTCCATGGCACTGAATACATTCACGGAGTCGTGCAACCAGTCCTTCTACCTAGCTCTAGAATGTTTTTATCACCCACAAACAAATCTTCATATCTATTAACAATTACTCTCCTCTTCCTTCTCTCCCCAGGCCCTGGCAATCACTCATCTGCTTTCTGTCTCTATGGACTGGCCTGTTCTGTACATTTTCTACCAATGGAATCACACAATATTGATTCTTTTCTTGTCCAGTTTCCTTCAATAAGAATAAAGTTTTAACCAAGCTGTAGCATGTGGTTAGATTCACTAAATAATATTCTATTGTATGGATATACCACAATCTGTCCATTCAGCGGCACAGCTGACGCACATTTGGACGGCTTCCACTTCAGGGCTATTGTGAGAGGTGCTGCTATGAATCTTATATTTGAATGTTAATGAATGGGACAAATATTGCTTTGATTTTCCAAGTGTTGTGCTCATGAATTCAGATCACTGTATCATTTGTGGAGAGTTTTGTACCTGCTCCTCCCAACGTCCCTTTGAGACCAAGTTCTCTTCAGGTAAAGCCAGTGGCTGATGGCATGCTAGTCAATAAGCACTGCCCTTGTTTTGCCTACACATCAAACATTGCCTTGTATTTCCTCAGCTCAGGTTTCCTAATTGATTTATTGACATAAAATCAACCCTTGTATTATCACAATAGTCATTACAGAAACTGTTAATCATTACCCCATAACTACTGTCATCATGAATTTCTCGTTGGCTGCACATAGACAAGGAAAGAGAATAAACATTGTGTGAATGCCAGGTTCATGCCAGGCTCTGCACCAGCTCCTTTATGATCTTAACCCGACTTGATTCTCCCAGCCACCCTTGGAGGTAGGAGTTAATATCCCCCGTCATATGGATGAGAAAATTCAGCCTCAAAGAGGTGAAGTGATTTGGCTCAGATCACACAGCTAATGAGAGGCTGAGCTGGCATTCAACCCCCAGGTGTGTCTGGCTCCAAAACTGCCTCGTGCATCACAACCCAACACTTCCTTGATAGAATAATTACCAAAAATGAGCCATCTTAGCCTGCTCTTGTCACATCTGCTTCTGCCCCATCCAACAAGGTACCACAACAACTCCGCAGATAAAAAAATCTTCCATCCTTGCATATTGTGTGACACGGCAACCCTGCCCCCTTCATTGTGAGAAGGTTATGGGATTTTACTCTCCCGGGGAGGCTACGGAATTGGAGTCCTGGGCCACAGGATTAGAAGGCAGGGTCTCTCACAAGCTGTCTCACTTCAGGTGAGCCAGACCACTGAACTAACCGTGACAAAACAGGCTTAGGTTGACTGCCCTGAACAGTTCTAGCAAGGATGAGATTGTCATTAGATATTCATGTACATGTTCACATGGAACGTCTGGTCTCAACGCCAGAGAAGGGTTGAGTGTGTGATGTTCAGACTTCCTGAGATGACAGGTTCAGCACAGCCAGGGCTCCCCGCGGCAGGGCCCGTGGGTGTCCAACCTTGTCTCTGAGAAGCCATCTCACAGCAGAGATTCAGGGGCTGAGGAGAGGGCCATCTCCATCTCCGATGACAGGTTTCAAACTAAATAAAAGTGGCATTGCATCATCAGTAGCAAAATATTCATACTCAAAAAAGAAAAGTCCCTGGTCTTTCAGTAGAGTTCCAAACTGGTCAAAAATTTCCCACATGTTCTGAAGGGTGAGAGGCAGGAAACACGACAGGCTTATGCCCCCCACCTTCAGCTCCTGCAGCAGCTGTTCTCAAACCAGTCCCCAGACCTCTGTGGCCTTCACTCCCGCCCCCAACAACCTTCTCTAACATGAAAGCTCCCTTCAGGGCCATGCAAAGGTGAGTCTGCAGGTCGTATCTGCAGCCCCAACCTCTCTTCTCAACCCTAGCAGAGTAGATCCAGCTGCCTCCTTCCTCCAAGCTTCCAAATGTGTGAGGAGTATTTCAAATTGAACACCTGCAAAACCAAGCTCCCTGTTTCCACATACCCCTGAAACCCTTGTAGTTTCCTTGCCCCCAAAATTGGCCATACATTCTTTTCGCTCAGGCCAAAAGCGATGGAACCATCTTTAACTCTTCTTTTCTCAAGATCCACCTTTAACCTCTCACCAGCTTCCATCCACCTGCCTTCAAAATACACAGGGAATCTGACCACTTTTCAGGTTTCCCATCTCTGTACACACCATAGTCCCCATCCCCCTGCCATCCAAGCCCCTACCACTTCTTGCCTGGGTTGTTTCAATAGTGCTCTCCTCCTTCCTCCTCCCCTGCCATGGTCTGTCCTTCCAGCAGATCTCTGCAAACTCTCTAACTCAGTGGTTCTCAACCTGCCTAATGCCACAACCCTTTAATACAGTTTCTCATGTTGTGGTGACCCCCAATCATAAAATTATTTTCATTGCAATAGCAACGAAACTGTATTAAAGGGTCACAGCATTAGGAAGGTTGAGAACCTCTGCTCTAACTGCTTCCATCTTGGAGTAAATCCAATTTCCTTACAAAGCCCTACCTCACCTGCTGCCAGGGTGTTTCTTGAACATGCCAAATATACCCCTGCTCAGAGTCGTGGCACTGGCTGTTCCCTCTGCCTGGATGCTGTCTCCCCTGCTGTGTTCCAGCAGCTCACTTGCTCACCCCCTGCAGACATCTCAAATTCCTCCGTGTTAGAGGGGCCTCCACTCCTATCTGTAACAAGACTCCCTCGCTGCTCTCTTTTCCCCTTACTCAACTCTATTTCCCTTCATAGTGTGTATCACTGCCAAATATATCATATTGTACGTGCTTATCTGGTTATTACCTCACTTATCCAGAATGTAAGCTCCATGGTAAAGGGGGCGTGGTCTGGCTCACGGCCATATCTCAGTGGATAGCAAATATCATTAAATATTTGTGGGAGGAAGGGATAAGGAATTTTACAAACATGAAAATCCAAGCCCAGAAATTCATGATCACCCAAATTCAAACCGCTAGAAGGCAGAGAAGCTGAATAGAAGCCCAGTCCACCCAGCTCCGAGGCCTTTGCTCTTTCTTCAACAATGAATTGCCTCTTTGGGCCACAGTCTTTGCAGAAATTGAAATCACTATTCTGAGTCAAGCAGAAGAGCTGAAGACAGATACCACTTCCAAGAAAAATGTGAAGAGTAAATGTTATGGTAACAAATTGCCCGTGATCTAATTATCATCATCAAACATTTATATTAAGAGCCCGTGATCACTTTGTGCCCTGCTTGGCACGCTGCTCAGAGGCAGGGAGAAAGTAGAACAGCAGACCACAGAAGCCTGAGACAATGAACAATACTCCAGCTTTCTGTGCCTTGCAAGGGTGGGGAGAAAAGCTGAGTCAGAGAGAATAAGTAATTTTGTATAGATGAGATGAAAATTGAGCTTCTTTTTCAAAACCTTAATCCGGGTTGCACAAAGACCACCTGAAGTCCTTTTAAGAGGACAGCAGTGTAGCCTGGCAGAAGCACGGACTACAAGACAGCCAGGGAACACCCAGGCAGGCAGGCACCACTGTGTCCCCACAATCCCAGGCTGGTGGGCCGCCCTGAGCCCTCTCAGCCGGCAGCTAGGTTTCCAGGCAAGCGAGAATGTGGGCTTCCTCCCATCACACCCATAGAACCAGTGGCCCACTGGGGCTCACACAAGATGGAAATGATAACCATCCCCAATCAGGGCAACAAGAGCCCAGTTCCCCTCAACTGGCTCCGGGGTTAAAGGTGTTGTCTATGCTTCCCGTGAGTTAGAGAAGAAGCAGGGGGTATCAGAAGGCACCCCCAATTTACTCTGGGGCATTCCCTATGGAAATCAAAGATTCTATATCTACACTTAGATTCATTGAAAAAAGTCTTCAAGAGACAGTTATCCAAATTTACAACGTTAGAATTATAAATTAGCTTATTTTAAGTAAACTCACCTTTCAGAGTAATTAAACAGAAGCCCAAAGCACCTGCTAAGCTTATTAATATTTGATTTTTTTTAAACAAAGTACTTATAGGTGTGCTAACACAGCTAATGGCACTGAGGTAGCAGATGTCCTTGTGGGGTTCCCAGAGAAAGGGAGAAATTTAACACTGAATTGATAGTTTTATATTCTATATTTGTGTGTGAGTGTGTATGTGTGTAATACAGAATATATAAATATCTTTTTAAAAGATCTGAATTTTATAAATAAATTAACCAAAGAGAGGACTAGCACAGGCTGAAGAGTGAAAAAGACACCAAAATTTACTCACTAGCTACTAAAGTCAGGCATTCTCTCAAGACTTCCACAGATAGCACCTCACCGAATCATCACAGACTCAGATGGATACTGTTGCCTCCATTTTATAGAGGAGGAAAATGAAGGCTCTGAGCAATTCTGTGACTCATCCAGTCACTCAGACCATAAATGGCAAAGCAAAGATTCAAACCCATTTCTAGTTCCAAAGCAGACATTCTTTCCACAACACCACATTGTTTCCAGGGACCAGCTGAGGCTTCATTTACTTCCTGGTAAGGGCCCCAACTTCCCAACCCCCAAGCTTCCCTGGCATCAGGAAAGTTCTCTGTAATCAGATTACAGTTGTCTGTGCTCACTTTGGATGGATGGGTGGATGGATGGATGAATAGATGGGATGGATGGATGGATGGATGGATGGATGGATGGATGGATGAATGGATGGATGGATGAATAGACAGATAGATAGATGGGATGGATGGATGGGATGGATGAATGGATGAATAGATGGAATGCATGTATGGACGGACGGATGGATGGATGGATGGGTGGGTGGGTGGGTGGATGAATAGACAGATAGATAGATAGATGGGATGGATGGATGGGATGAATGGATGGAGGGATCGAGGGTGGGTGGGGTGGATGAATGGGATGTATAAATGGATGAATGAGCAGGTGGTAGATGGGTAGATGGATGGATGGATGATATAGATCAGTGGTCCTCAACCTTCCTAATGCCACGACCCTTTAATGCAGTTCCTCATGTTTTGGTGAGCCCCAACCATAAAATTATTTTCGTTACTACTTCATAACTGTAATTTTACTACTGTTATGAATCATAATGTAAATATCTGATATGCAGGACGGTCTTAGGTGACCCCTGTGAAAGGGTCATTCCACTCCCAAAAGAGTTGCGGACAAGGGTTGAGAACCGCTGATATAGATGAATGGAGAGGTACATGGAATCATAGGAATCTTACTGAATCTAGGTTCTAGTCTTGAGGGAACATGATTATTTGAAAAGGAGCTTTAGCGGGTTGGCCTGGGATGCCTTGAGCCAAACCCTCTTTCCCTGGCCAGTCAAAAGGCAGCATCTATAACCACCATCTCACTGGAAGCCTTTATTTTATCTACTATCTTTTAATAGAACTGTTATCCCTCCATCATAGCTGGTGGTAAGATTTTACTGAACAGCTCTGGGGTAGCTTCCTCTGGAAAAGGAAGCTCCACACTAAGATGCTATTCTTATTCGCAGATCTTTCTAATCCCCTCCTTAGTCATGCTGAATTATTTGCCTCAATGATATCCTGCAGAATTGCATTCCTAAGGTTGATTAATTACATGTTGCCAAAAAAAGGGTTCCCGAGTGTCTATTTTAAATTTTCAGCCTTTTAATTTCATCAAGTGCCCTTTTGACTATGAAAGCGTGTGGATTTTGGTAAGTGTTCTGTGTAGGATCCAGCCCCAGCCAGGTGTTCTGGGATCCCAGTGGAGAAGCACCAGCCAGGCGAGTGCCATGAACCATGTCAGGGGTCGAAGCAGGAGTAGGTCTGTGAAGTGATCCTGGGGTCCCCTCTCAGTGCTGAACTTTTTGTTTACCCAACAGATTCTTTCTTGAATACCCCCTGGTGCCAAGCTTTGGGCTAAGTGCTGGGTATGCCCTGGGGAACAAAACAGTATAGTCCAGGGGGTACATATATAACAAGCATAAAGAAAATCAATACATATGTTTATAACATAACAAATATAAAACACAAATCTATAAATACTAATAAATAGACATCTATAAGGTAAGATATATGTGTCCAGTGAATATAGCAGATATTCTCTCAAAATAGCTTTGAGATAATAACATAGGGCTGGTAAAATACGGGAAAATATTAGAGGACAAACATCACCAGACATTGGGGTGGAAGCCTCAGGCTAAATCTTGGACAAGCCTCAACCCCCAACCCTCTGGGGCACATGGGCATGTCCTCAGAAGGCAGGGCATGTCCTCAGAAGGCAGGGCTCACCAGATGAATTATAGTCAGTTTAGGGAAAAGAGAGGGGAGGTCATCAGCCTGGAAAAGAGAGAGAGAAGCCCCAGCAGAATTCCTGATTGTAGCCTCCAAAGACAGGTCCTAGGTAGGCTAGGCAAGTGCCTTTCCTACTCTGAGACATTGCTTCCTGGACTGGGCAGGGCCAGTGAGGCACCGTCCTGGGAACTGCAGCTGGTGGTCATAGGTGGGTTTTCTTGGTTGGTTACTGTGATTTTGTCCCCAGAAAAGAAGCCCCTCTAAAATGTGCTAACAAAATTGAGCTTCAAAACTGTCAATCCAAATGCCCAACCCTGCTTCAGGACAGATTTCCCAAGGACTGCCACCACCTGAGAAGTCTTAGAAACGAGCTTTTCATAATATGACCACAGCCCTGTTCATCCTGAGCCTCAACCTCTAGCTGTAAGGTGGACCATGCAGAGGTCCTGAGCCAGTTCCTAAGGCCAACAGGAAGTGCCCCTGTGTTCCTTCCCATTCCCTGGTGGGCACCATCCCACCCCATGGGCCACTCTCACCACAACCCAGGGTGGTAGTGTCCACCAGTTGAAAATCAGAGAGACCCATGGCTGCCCATTCAGAGGGAGAGGAAGGGGCTGAGACTTCTGACCTCATGGGGCTCCGCGAGGACCAACTGGAACACACACTCCCAGCCCGCGTGACCCAGACGCCCAGCCCTTGGCATCTGCAGTCCGGAGGGAATGCTCAGCTCTCCCACGCTCTGCCGCTTCCCGTTTAGTGGTTAAAACAATGTAGGCTACATTACAAATCAAAATAAGCAACACTGCATTTTATAATTAGGCATAACTTGACAAATTAATTAGTACAACAGCACAGTGTGTTCCCTGAAGCATGGCTTACTATATTTTGCTTAGAGAATATATGTCACAAATTACAGATGTATTATTCAAACTACTTATGCAATCAGAGTGAATTCTAAAGGTGCCCTTTTGATACCACTTTCTGGGACAGAACAAGGGGCTCAAGGCAGCTAGAAATATCATCAAACCTACCATCCCAGCTTCAGGCTACAAAGACATTTGCAAAGATATACTTCCTTTCCTGGAAGGGGAACAAAGGCTGTCAAGGACCCAAGATCTGGCCTCTGGAAAGAGTTAATAAGAATGAGTTACTGGAGGCAGTGTGGAATTACAGAGAATCTGGGCCTCAGGGGGAAGGCAGCCTAATGATCAAGAACTGGCAGGGATAGAGTCCCAACCACCATCCATTGGCTGTGTGCATGTTAGGAAATTTCGCATCCAGAAATGGATTCGGGAATACTAATACCCAACTTGCAGAGTTACTGTGAAGGTTGATGTGCTGCTACTTCGTGCAAAGTGCTTTGGACTGGGCCAGGTGCACAGGCAAAAGTCACTATTATTATTCCAAGACAGACTTCCATGGAAGGCCAGGGAAGGCTGGAGGGCTTCAAAAGTTATTGTCTTAGGAAGCCTTGAGGTGAGGGCCTACATGTCCCCTGAAGATGTCCATTCCTCCAGGGACAATCCTGTTCTTAGCCTTGTTAGTTCAAATACTCAGAAACTGTTTCTCTTTGAGGACTAACGGAGTTCACAGAAATGGATGGACACACCAGAAAGCCCATGAGTGGGTTGGCACTGAGAGCTGCTGCTAGAGGTGTGCTAGTAAATGTTAATATCCATCTGGGGTGGGGGCAGAGGATGGGGGACAGGGGGACTCTGAGTTGTCCATTTGCCTGTTTCCTTGATATAAATACTCCTACTGGTATAGGCTGAGTTATGTCCCATGAAAACCCCTGCATTGATGTCCTAACGCCCAGGACATCAGAATGTGGCTGTATTTGGAGATAGGATCTTTAATAAAGAAGTGATTAAGTTAAAATGAGTTCATTAGGGTGGGCCTTCATCCATACGGTGCTTGTCCTTACGAAAAGAGAGGACTCGGACACAGACGGACACAGAGGGAAGACCATGTGAAGACACCGGAAGCCGACAGACACCTACTAGCCAAGGTCAGAGGCCTCAGGGGGAATCCACCCCTCCCAACATCTTGATCTTCCACTCCTACCCTCCGGAACTATGAGAAAATAAGTTTCTGCCGTTTGAGCCCCAGTCTGTGGGGCTTTGCTAAGGCAGCTCCAGTACACTGATCCTCCCACTGTGGCCAATTTCGAGATACCAAGTGATGTCTCTGAATGAGGCAGAGCTGGGAATCGGCTCTCGTGAGCAGGTAAAGCCAGGCCCGACACAAACACCAGCTGAAGCTGAGTGTCCCATCCATAGGGCATGCATGCTGCGTGCTTTCCTTGGAAGCAAATCTCCTGGGCTGCTGCATCAGAAGCGGTAGTGACTAATGGAAGAAAAGGAGTTAGTCAAATGCACCATCATCTGCAGAGCGGCCCTTCTTGCTTTCAGGCGCTGTGCCCTGCACTGGCGCTGGCAGTGCTTGTGAAGCCACATGCCTGCAAGTGTAGGGGTGGTTCCCCCCAGCACTGCGTTTAGACAGACATGGCCAACATTGACCTTTACAACTTGCCTTTGCCTTAGCAACCTCTACTTCTCAGTCCTTCTAAATATCCTATTTTATCCTTTCTCATCAAGATAACTTTGCACACATCTATGCAGATTTAGTTCATATTGGCTAAACTGGTAACACTCAGATCATGGTCTTACAGCTTTTATTTTCTAGTTCTTGGAATAGGAAAGTCACTTTGCAACAGCCTCCACCCTTCTCTTCAACAGGCTAAATCTGTGACCCCAAGTCCTTCTCTAAGCAAATGTTACCTTTGCAGTGACCAAACCAAGTAATAAGCAAGGCCTTCCGATTTTGCTTCCCACATCGTTCTGAATTCCATCCCTAATCTCCCCCCCTACTACCACTTCTTTCTCTTAGGACCTCATCATCCTCTGCCAAGACTATATCCAGCTGTCTCCTAACTAATCACTTTTCTTCAACTTCCTCCACTTAACCACAAGGAGAATTCAAAATGCAAATCTGATCTTGTTGGTCCTCACTCCTAACCTCACCAAGGTCGTTTTCCTCTGATCCTCCAACATGTAGCCTCCACCGTGGCAATTCTGGATTATAGGATAGACCCCATACCAGTTCACAACTCTGTATCTCTGCATATTCAGTTCTTTCCCCCTACAATTCCCTTTTCCATCTTCATTGGACTACGTGAACAACTCCTCTTCACACTTCAAAACCCCTTTCTGAGTTTTTCCAGAAATGTTAATGAATCATTATGAGAAATTGCTTACTCCTTTCCCCATGTTCTATCCCAGATGTGAAAGAAAAAATTTCATTCCCACAATGTATTTAAAGAAAAAAGAAAAAAGCTGCTGCCAACCCTTTTACCTTTCACATCTTCCTCCTTAGGAAGAGAAAGATTTTACTTGTCAAGAGGGAGTTTGACAGTCACTGGTTCACCTGACTCCAGTGGAGAGAAAGAGTGAGTGGAAGGGCAAGCTGAAGCCCAGGCCAGGCTCTTCCAGGAGGCAACTGAGCAAAGGTTGGATCTACAGACCAACTGTCTCCCTGTGCAGACCTAAACAATGCACTTCAGGTAAAATAGTTGAAAATCCATTTTGGTCTCAGCGACAAAACAGGTCTTTAATCCAACAGTAAAGCAGGTATGTTTCTCTCTCTCTGACTCTTATGCCAGTTTCAGACTTGGTCCAGAACTCATAGAAGAATCAGCACTTGCATGTCAGGAAGAGAGTAGCACATACAGTGGCCAACATCTCCTAACTTGCCACTCTCCCCCTTCCCCCGGGGTCAGAAGCCCCTGGAGGTGAGGGCTGAGTCTTTTCCCCACTGAACAAGATGCTGCCCTGAAGCCCTGAGTGCCCACCCCATTTCAGGTGGGACATCCACTTCTGTGGGATCCACACACTTGGAAAATGCAGAGTTAAGATGATCACTGGCAAGGGGAACTCATCCACTATTGATAGAAATATAAATCAGTACAGCCATTACAGGAAACAGTATGAAAAAATGAGAACTAGAACGGCAATGTGACCCAACAATCCGCTATTGGGTAAATATCCAGAGGAGATGGAGTCAGTGTGCTGCGGAGACACCTGCACTCTGTTTACTGCAGCTCTGTTCACAACAGCCAGATACAGAGTCAGCCTAAGTGCCCGTCAGTGGATGAATGGATAAAGAAAATGTGGTGCCAATTCACAGTGGAATACTATATAGCTGTAAAACATCTATCATTTGTGAAAACATGGATGAGCCTGGAGGACTTTATGCTCAGTGAAATAAGCCAGGCACAGAAAGACAGATACTGTGTGACTTGCTCATCTGTGGAATCTAAAGAACTGCATCTTCTGGAAATTGAGAATAAAACAGTAGTTCCCAGAAACTGAGGAAAATAGGGGTAAGGGGGAGATGGGAAGGGTTTGGTCAGCGGGTATAATGCGTTAGATAGGAGGAATAATTCTGATACTTTACTACACCGTAGGGCGACTATAACTAACAATGATGCATTGCATATTTCACATAACTGAAAAAATAGATTTCAAATGTTCTCAAAATAAAGATTGACACGTGTTTAAGGTCATGGAGAGGCTAATTACCCTGATTTGATCATCATGCAATGGATACATGTATCAAAACATCACATAGTACCCCATAAATATGGGCAAGGGTTATGTGGATATTTAAAAAAAGACAAGTCTCTGGGCTATAAGATCCAAGCCCTCAGCAGCGCAGGGTGGGGCTGCAGGAGGATGGTGGAATCCAGAGCCTGGGACGGACATGTGCCATCCGTACAGGTATCTGGCCTCAGGCTGCCTGCTACTGAGGAGCCTCTTCGGGCATCCCACCTAGGAAGAAGAACCTTCCTCTCTGAGTCCCAGCCTTATCCTGGTGACCTCTCCAAAGGACCGACTACGGCCAAGCATCCTGCCTAGTGGAGCCCCTCCAGGCAGTCTCTACCCTGAAATAGGAGCAGGACCTCCAGCCCCTTGGACAGCCCGGGTCAGGCAATGGGGAAACTGGGAAGGTGCCCGGGGTGGCTTACGAGGGCTTAGCCAAATCCTTTAGAGACGTTCATTTGCTCCCTAAGCTCCTGCCCTCTCGATGGGTGTCTCGAGGCCCTTTGGGACAGACAAGAGGTTGGTCTGAGCACTTGGAGTCTCTCGTCTGCTGGGGGAGGCCAGCCTGGCCCACAGTAACCGTCTGGGTCCCACACTCCCCCTGAAAGGCCATACAGGTGCTGGAGAGGCCTGGAAGGCTCCCTGAGAGGCAGAGAAGCCTCTAGGTGTGCTTGGAGGAAGGAGGGAGGACAGAGAGACAAAGCCCTTCTTGAATAGCACCCAAAGACCAAGGGAGGTGAGGAGGACCCTGGGGGTATCAACTTGACACTCAGTGGTCCAACAAGCTCCTAGAAGCCTGGAGACTTGAAAGTAGTGGAAGGGAAAGGTGAGCAAGATCCTGCCAACACAAAGCATCAAGTTAAGGGCAAACTCGAGATCTACAGGGCACCACCAAAGAACTCACTGGGACAGGGACCTGCCAGGAGGACACAGAGGCCCTGCCCTGGCTGGACTGGCCCAGCTACACTCTGAGCATCTTTTTTAGCTCTGAGCATCACAGAAATGCCGAGACACCAGCGCAGAGAAAAGATTTCTTACACACCCTGCACCCACTGGCAGCCAGACCTGAAATTCTCAACCAAGAAAGGTCCTCCCTCGGCTTCATCAGGGACTTTCTCCCCCGACTCTCTTCTCTCTGTTTGCCCATGGCCCTCCATATCTCCAGACCCCTCAAAAGACCATCAAGAATCTCAGGACCGAAAACCAGAAAAGAGCTTCCTCTTTATCCTGATGGAATTAGGTCAGCATAAGGAGACCTTCCTATCAGCCAGAGTGTGGGGTCGCACACTGGGGACATCGGAGAAATAGGGCCAGTCCTCCCCTGGGAGAGCAGCCTGCAGCCAGCAGCTCTCCTGCAAGCCTCTTGCCTGTGTCAGGGTGACCCCAGGCTTCCTTACTGTCTGGGTGGGCCCAGAGGGGCAGGTGAGGGGACCGGAGGGCAGGCTGTGGACTACAGGTGACCTACCTGGGCTCTGCATCTGGCCAGAGCTTTGATTTGCTCTCTGGCAAATTCACAGCTCAGTTGAATTCAATAAAATCCCCTCTGGAACTATACATTGCATCATAAATAACCCAATTACCAAACTTCGAACCACTCTTTTTTAATACAAATATTTCTTCTCACATCCTCCAATTTCCGTTTCCCAAATGTCAGCCTTTATACTGAAGTTCGCAAATCCACAAAATCTTGTACTTTCTAGAACTTTAAATAACTGGATCTTTACCTACAAGGTGAATTATCTCTACATGGTGCAAGACTGTGAGATTTTAAATTTCAGTGACGATTAATGTATGCCAATAGAAGGTGAAAATAAAGCTCTTTAAACATGATTATCGAAAGACTTAATAAACATCACCTACAACATGTACTCAATAGTACAAAAGCAAGGTATATATTATTATGTAAAAGCAGACTTACATTAATAAGAGTCCACTAAAGAAATTTCAGATATTTTACCAAGCCCCAGGACAGAAATACTGTTTAAGAGAGCGGTGTTTTCAAGGTCAGAAGTGACCTATGCTGTGTTAAGCGCTATCCCCAATGTCTAGCAAGTGCCAGACACACAATAAGTGCCGTGCGAATGTTTGCTGAATGAAGGGATGCAGGAACTAATGGTATTCCACTGCATTAAGGGTTTATTTTTAAAAACCCAGGCAAAGTCTTACTTCCTTTTGCTACTTGCTAATCGTAATGCTATAAGCTCATAAACCAGCATCACTCTCACAGTTTTTGACATGTCAGTTAGTGATTTTACCTTAATTCTGTGTTAATTATCATTCTTTCTGCAGGGCCAGGAAGGCCTGAGACATTGCTGATGAACAGGAGATACCTGATTTCCAGCATTTCATAAAAAGCAACCTCTCTTTCCATCTGCATATCCACAAAGGGTGAGTTACAGCCCACTCGGTCCTCCCAGGTGTCTCGAGACCTCCCCTCTCCTAGGCTACTTTACTCAAAAGAGGAAAACCATCTAACTGTATCACAAAGGTGCTCTTACATGGTCCCCACAGAACCCCCAACTCCTTGGGGCATGAGAGAATGGCATGGGGCAGGGAGCGAGAGCAACAACAGGGATGTCCAGAATTGGGGGAGGAGTGAGGCTCATGGAAACAACTACTAAAGGGAAGCCAAGACTCTTCATTCCTGGACAAAAGTTGGCAGCTCATTTTAACAAGTTTAGCTCATATGGTCCAAAAGTATATTGCGTTTAGACCACCGAGCAGCAAGGAGCCTTGCTCTAGGGCAAGAGCATCGTCTTGGGTCAGGCACTGTGTCACTGTCAGGCAGACATATATAAATGCATTACATATCTGTTCTTCAGATACAAAGCCTCACTCCAATGGAGTGTACAATCTAGTAGAACGTGTTCAATGTACTGCACGCTTGTCACGTGCCAGATACTGTTCTTGTTTGTGGGTGTCCATAGATTGCACACAAACTGTATGGACACCCTGTATAACTCATTTGATCCACACAACACCCCAACATGGTAGATCATCTCATTATCTCCATTTTTCACATGAGAAAAATTAGGCATAGGAAGTTAAGTCACTTGCCCAGAGATATGCCACTATAAATGTCAAAGTTGAGATTTGTGCCCTGACTCTGATTCCTGGGCCTTCACTGGCAACCACTACAGGAACTTGAGGGTCAGAGGTCTGGAGTCCTGATTACCAAGTCCACACACGCTGTAGCAGTGCCACAGAGCAAAATGAACACACGGTGCACAGACCAGGACAGCCATGAGGTGGGGAAGCTATTTTAACACGTGAAACCGAGATTTTTCTTAGAAAGAAAATCGCCTACTTCTCTAGACAAATAGAACAACAGAGGAGCCACATCAGTCCTGAGTGTTGACCAGCCCCAGTGCTACAGAGGAATTGGAGTGCAGCTGATCTAACAGAGCAGAAGCATGTGGGTCTCCTGACACCATCTGGGAGGGAAAAGATAAGAAGCAGAGATGGAAGGAGAGCGAGAAGAGAGAGCAAGATGGCAGAAGGAAGGGGAACCACTGAGTGATGGTCTAGACACTCCGCTCTGCAAATCCTGAGGAAGGTTTGCCAATCTCGTGGCCAATTATGATGGTGATGATTGTTCCTTGGTTCATTGCTGTTGTTATTGTTGGAACCAGAAGAGGCCTAAGGTTCCTATCGGGGAAGGCATGGTACGGGACAGAGGCTGCACACACATGCTGTCACTGCAGCTTAGAAAGAAAGGAAGCCAGTGGATTACAAACCCCACCAATAGCTCTGGATGACGTTGCACTGGCCATGGACTTGAGGGCGTTTTAGGGTGATTTCACCTGCATCTGAAGATACACAGTGGCCTATAGCCAAATTCTGGGTTACAGCTAGCATGACCACAACAGGTAGGCAGTTAAGATTAGCTCTCTTCATTCTCTTCTCAAAGTTTATTCCCCCCAAGGAACTGATTTGATAAAGATTATGTATGATAGTTAAATCCTGAACTCAGTTTGATCATTGGGGTTGGTTTCCCTATCCCAGCAGAGGAAGAAGGGGTTATTATCTTGACAAACGAAACTATCAAGGAAAGAAATGCCATTTGCTCATTTTTGGACAATTATCCCCATAAATCTCATAATTATTCATCACTTACGTGCAATCTTTTTACATCTGCAAGTGCTTTTAATCCCTGCAATAATGCTACAAATTGTTAAGGCCATTTCACAAGAAAAGACACAGAAACTCAGAGAGGTCAAATGCTTCCTGAGGCCACATGGTTAGCCAGCAGTCACGAGGGGATAGCCCGGAAGCAGAAAGAGCACATCCTGAACTGTAGCCACACCAGAGGCTGCAGAACCCAGTCCTGCCCAGAAGCAGAAAGACACATCCTCTCCCCCAGCACATCCTCTCCCCCAGCACATCCCTCAAGTCAGGCAGAACTGTGGTCACACCGGAGGCTGCAGAACTTCTCCACGGCTCGGTACCATGTTCTCTGAGCGGCAGAACAGACGATTGCCTTGGAACTAATTAGCTGTTCATAATCAAAACCAATTAATCTTCCTTAAGCTCACTGAAGCCTCTCCCTCAATGATTGAAAATATCAAACCTGAGTTCACTGTCAAAGACAGCTCCCCAGTGGGAAACACACTGGTCTAAATGACTCAGCCTCCTGCTGTTACCTGCGCCCTGCGGGGTGAAGGGAGTCTGGCAAAGCGAACAATAATCCAGAAATGTGGGACACAGCAAACCCCACTCACACCAACCCAAGCCGGGTGCACACTATTAAAATATAAGCTGAAAATCACTTATTCTGCTTTAGGTGATTAATAGAGTTGGCTTTTTCCTGGGACGTAGCAGCAGCCCTGAGAAATGATGCAATTACTCCCAGTGAATGGGGACGTTAAAGGACTTGTTGCTAACTGGGTGGTGTGTACAATTTCATGCTTAATTAGGACTTTGAGGGGGAATGCTGCTACATTACCCAGCCTAAACAGAGTTCTTAACACTGCCCTCTCCTTTCTTTCAAATTTGTATGAAGTAAACATTAAGTATTGAAGAAATCAAAGGAGCTCTGGGTTAATTAGAGTGCAGTGATGATTGCCAGGGATGATTTTGGGAGGTAATCTTGGATGAGCCAACTCCAGACGGCCTTTCATCCATACATGAGCCACCTCAGTGCCCTCTGTGGTACAGCAGAAGCACTTGCAGCCTTCATTTCTGGGGGGGGGGGGCGGGGGTCAGGGGGAATGACTTTTAATCAAGGCTGGGAAATGGAATTACATGTGTAATTAGATAGAAACAGCCACAAAACCTCAAGGAAGGGAGCTCACTGTAATACTGAGCTTCTGCATCTTAAGAGGCTAGTGAGCGCTTAGATGTGAACTATGCTGATGAAAGCATTTGAGTTTGCATTCTCTGGTATGCTGGGACTTCACAGGAGGAAAATAATTGTTGCTTTGTCTTCATTGGAAAAGGCCCACATGGCAATATGATGGCTGCATCCCTCTGTCGGCTCCTCCCCTCTGCCGGCTCCTCCTTTCTATCGGCTCCTCCCCTCTGTTGGCTCCTCCCCTCTGTCGACTCCTCCCCTCTGTTGGTCCTCCTTTTTGCTCTCCCAGCCCTGACCTCACGCTCACCACCCTTGCACACAGAGGAGCACGTGTGTACATTTTCCTCATTTAGGGAAGCAAATTACAGATGCTGAGTGAAGAAGCCAAACAGTTTCAAGACTCCTGGATCAAAGATCACCAGTCAGGAGCTGTAATTTGCATTCATTTCATTTCAAGTTCATAGGCACCTAGAGTACCATTTTTTTTTTTTAATAAAGAATAGAGAACACTGACTTCTTTGACCTTTAAAGGATCACTTGAGTGCCCATCTCAGGCAAAAATAGGGCAGAAAGACCACAACTGCCTCAGGATTATGAATCTATTAATATAATCACTTCCCTTGGAGTCTTCAGAGTCTTGCAGAGGCCTCTGAAAGACAAAGCACCCAAACTACAACCCTTGCAACCTACTGTGTTTTGCCACATTCAATGCAAACTTTTTTGCCCAAATTTTTGAGGGAAAACAGGATGCACATTATACATGGGTAGTACTAATTCTGTAGCTATATAAATGTTTTTAATTCTTTTATGTATGCTTATGCATTGAAAGTGTAACTCTAGAAAGCAGTAACAATATCCATATGCAAAATAATACCCTGGAATAAGGTAATTGGTTTTGTTGAACTTAACAACAAATTTACAATGAAAGCATTTTTGGCCAATAAAGAGCAATGTATTTCTCTTCATATACTTTAGTTGGGAGATAGAAATCTAGCTGATAATTTTACCAAAATGATTGGAAAATCTCTTAGAAAATGTCAAAATGGTTTTCATATACGTCAAGCTTTAAGCTAACAGTTGTTAAATATGCTAAAGGGCATACAAATTTTTTTTCCTGAAAGTTTGGGCCCAGAATGTAGGTGCACATAACATACAGGAGTGCATTATTGATGGCAAAATACACTAATATTCTAAGTTAGACAGACCTGTCAGGGTGGGCAGGAGTGGCTCTTCCAGGCCCAGAGGCAGGTGCACACAGTAAGACCTAGAAATAAAACCACTTCAAGGAAAAATATGTCCAGGCCAGCAGCCTGGGTTCAAGCCCCAGTGCATGGGCCCACAGCAGGAGCTCCAGGCTGATGCTAAAGTCCTCTCCCCTCCTGATCCAGGATTCTGAATGAGTGCCTGTGTTTAGAAATGCACTGCGAAGGGGTTGCTGAAAATTGTGGATGCATGTGGCCCAAAGGCACATTTGTTTTTATTCATATTGCATCACACTAATGACTCATTTTTTGTTCATTTCAAAATATAATAATAATTGCATGATGGGGCACTATAGGGCATGCTTGGATGTTTCAAAGTCTAGAGGCCTGCAGACCTGGGCTCTGATTCCTTTCCCTTTCTGAGGCTCAGTTTCCTCCCCCACAAAACAGACATGGTAATTCACCTCCCTCACAGAATGAGTGTAAGAATTGAAAATAGAAAGAAACAGTCTTTCTAAATGTTGAGCCTCATGCCCATGCCAAGTACCTTATATATGTTGTCTTTTTGTCAGTCATCCCATGAGCCTGGCATTGCTATTAGCCCCACTTTACAGATGAGAAGTTGAAGTTCAGGAACGTGAAGCACATTGGTCCTCAAGCCATTAGCTAGTAAAAGGTAGCACTAAGAAGTGACACCACCGCACAATGTGGAGCACATGAGCAACTGGCCCGCCCAGCTGCAGCCTCAACTCTCCACCCCTGCCCACAGACTTTGATTAGATGATTGGGATAGGAAGGGATCTCAGTACACATTGTATTGATCCATACCAAAATTATCCTGTCAAATTTTCCCTAACATTCAAGCACTATGGATATTTTTAAGCCATTGAGCTTCCTTCTTAAAGACATTATTTCCTGCATTAGAAGTAATGGTGGAGTTGGGACTACTGTGTGGCCCATACAAGGTCTGGCCTGATAGTGAGACCAGGAGACTGAGCCAGAAAGCAAGCCTCCTGGTGTGTCTTGGTGGCCAGGACACCCAAGAACAGACATGCTTAGTCCTTGGATAAGGCAAAGGGTGCTTCCCAGTAGCACTGGGAAAATCCAGCTATGGGGACCCCGCCAGAATGACTGTAGATGCCATGCATTTTCCAGGACACTGGGTCTGTTGGTTGGGTATGGCTGCACCCCTTGGCCTTGACTACTTCTGGGAGCAGATTCCATCCATGAGCCTTATTATCCAAACCTTTGTGAAATGTACATAACCTTCTCTTGGAAACATATTTGGGCTGGTCTGCAGCACAGTCCTTCCCCTTCTCCTTGTCATCCTTTGTGCCCAACAAACTGTTGTCAGTTTTTCTTTAACAGAACGGCCAGGTTGCCTCTTCCACAGCAGGCTTGAAAAGGTGAGACTCACCTCCCACCACTCACATGGACAAGTGTGTGCATGGTAAGCCCTGCCAGAGAGCTCAGTCTCAGGCTCTCTGCTGATCCACCTCTGTCAAAACATGGCAGGCAGTGGAGAAATTACAGGTTCCATGCACACACAAAAACTCAGGTGTGATCCAGCAAGACTCAGCCAGATGTGATTCCACAAATAGCAAACACCTGGGAATCGGGGTGATTGAGAAAACAGTTCAGCAATGACACTTGATAAGAAATGTCTGTCTGGCTGATATTTAGTTATTGAGCTTTTAAGAATGAGGGACAGAATTTCTCTATTGCTAAAACCTGTTTGGGACTTAACACTGCTCAAAAGTACTCGTAAGATGTGTGTGTGTGCTTGTGCGTGTACATATATACATAGTATTTAGTCTTTAAATGATGATTTAACAGATATATATGTATAGATATAGATACATAGACACATATTTTTTTTTCTTTTTTTGCAGTTTTGGCCAAGGCCGGGCTTGAACCTGCCACCCCCGGGTATAAGGGGCCAGTGCCTTACTCCCTGAGCCACAGGTGCTGCCCAACTTTTGTTTTTTTTTTTGGTAGCAACAGAGTCTCACTTTATCGCCCTCGGTAGAGTATCATGGGATCACATTGCTCACAGCAACCTCCAACTCCTAGGCTTAAACGATTCTCTTGCCTCAGCCTCCCAAGTAGCTGGAACTACAGGCACTTGCCACAATGCCCAGCTATTTTTTGTTGCAGTTTGGCTGGGGCCAGGTTTGAACCTGCCACCTTTGGTATATGGGGCCAGCGCCCTACTCACTGAGCCACAGGTGCCGTCCCAACTTATTTTTAATATTCATTCAGTAATGGAAGGAAAAGTTTTTAGATATATACCTATGGCTGTACTTATGTAAAACCTCTGCAAAACACATGAAGGAATGCTTATGATACTTCTGATAAGCAAAAACAGAAAATTTAATATGAATGTGGTACAAAATCAATATTAAAATGTCAGCAATTTTCATAAACACGAACAGTGACTAACTTGAAGACTTAGTGGAAAGGAAAAAAATTCACAATCACAGCAAGATAAAGTACTTAGGAATAAACTAACCTAGAATGTAAATCTCTATGAAGTAAACTAAACCGTAGCAGAAGATGCAAAGAAAGGAGTGAAAAACCCAGAAAGACTTACCAGTTTCTCCAGGAGGACTCAATATCACAACAATTTTGGTTTCCCCTAAATTATTCTGTACATTTAAAATGATTCCAGTGAAATGTCAACAGGCTTTGGGGGGCACTAGATGAGCTGATTTTAAAGTTCAAAAGGAAATATAAACAATCAGCTAAAAAAAAAAGTTAAAAAATAGTAGGGGGTGCTAAAAATAAAAAAAAAAAGCTAATCCTAGTATGTATTTAAATATACATGGGTTACTAGGCAAGTTTTGAGACAAACTGGGTTACAGTACATTATTTCGCTTCCAAGAAACATAGTCAATAGCATCCTTCCTGATCCACCTGTCCACGTTCCAGCTTGCTTGCCTGATTGGTGTTCCCAGGAGGGCTTCATGTTTCCGTCTATACAGACTTCATGGTTTTTGATTTTTGTGTATTTCACAATTTTCGTAATAACTCACATACACATCATAGAGCTTCAAAGATTAAAACAATATGGCATAGACCTGTGAAATATCATCAGAAAGATCAGTGAAACCCGATAGAAATTCCAGAAATAGACTCAAAATATATGCAAGATTTTTAGACATTTTAGAAGTGGCATCGAAAAATGAGGAAAAGATAAAATTCCCAATAAATGATACTGTGATAACTCTACATCAAAAAAAAATTATAAAGCAACCTCACATTTAAATGTTTAAAATAGACCCATAAGAAAACTTGAAAGAAAAAAACGAAGAAAATCCTTTATGACTTTTTACTGGGGAATGTTTTCCTATGAACTAAAATTCAGAAGCCATAAACAAACAACAAAAAAAAATCCATGTTTACCCTATATAAATCAAAAACATTTTCATGAAAAAAAGTAAAGTAAAAAACAACACATTGGGTTCAATATTTTCAAAGCATGGCAAATACCAAGGTCTAAAATCCCTACTATGAAGAGCTCCCAAAAAACAGTAGAAAAATAAGCAAAGCACATAAACATATGCCTCACAGAAAATAAAATACGAATAACTCTTGAGCATGTGAGGAGATGCTTAATTTCAGTCAAAAGAGAAATGCAAATTGAAACTCTGCTCTCATACTATTTTTAATCCATCACATTGGCAAAAATCCAAAAGTTTGGTAACGAATCCTGTTGACAAAACCATGGAAAAATATGCACGCTTATACATTGCTGGTGGGAGTATAAACTGGCACAATCCTTTTAGAAGAGAATTTTGCAGTATCTATCAAAATTACAAATGCAAAAAAAAAAATCCTTTTACTCTGCAATTCCATTTTTAGGCATTTATCCTATAGATATAGTTATAAAAATCACAAACTTGACCTAATTGCAAGATTATTCTTTGCAGCACTGCTTTTCATAGCAATAAGTTGGATATAATCTAAATGTTATAATGAGAAAGCTGGTTAAAATGGCTATGGCACATCTATATGATAAAATATTGTGCAACTGGGAAAAAGAATGGGCAAGTGCTTCATACACTAATACAGAAATATCATGAAGATGTGTTATGGAATTTTAAAAAAAAGCCAAGTGCAGATCTAGTATACATAGTATGTTCCCTCATTTATATCAAGAGATGAAGGCACGTGAAGGCATAAATTATAATTGATTTTTATCAATGTGCACACATTGCCTGTTCAACACTTAAATAAATATGTTAAAGTTATTCCTTAAAAGATACACGCTAATGAAATAGATCATAGAGACCATGAAAAAAAGTGAAACTCTGGAACTATGGAAATAGAGAACTTATGGAAAAGGAGAAGGGTCATGTGTGGGACTAACGCAAAGCAAAGTGTCAGGGGCCGGTAGTCCCAGCTACTCGGGAGGCTGAGGCAAGAGGATCAGATCACTTGAGCCCTGGAGTTCAAGTTTAGCATGAGCAAAAGAGCAAAAACTGTCTTAAAAAAAAAAAGAAAGAAAAGAATCAGATGCAAATAACTGGAATTGTGAAGGAATTAAACATATGCATGTGCACCAGAATGTGTCTGAATTGTTCCTATGTATCATATAAACTCATATGTGTGTGCATATATGCATATTTCATAATTTAAAACATTTCAATAGGCAGTGAAAGCCCTTTGTCTCTGCGATTGTAGACCTAGAAATCTTTTTCAAGAAAAAGCATTAAGAATGCACTCAAAGATTAAGGAACAAGGCTGTACCTCACACGCAAATACTCAAAACTAGATGATTGAGTAAATAAGTCATGGCCCCACACACAATAAAATGCCAAGCAGACACCAAATTTATGCTACACAATATTTAATGATACCCAAAGATGTTACTCTCTGCTGCAAAGACATACACTACCATATTCACTGCAGTTATCTCTGAGAGTGGGATAATGGGTGGCTTTCATTCTTTTTGCATATTAATAGTCTCTAATTTTTCTACAATGAATATGTATTACTTCTGTAATTAAAAAAAAACAATGAAGGTTATTTAAAAAAGGAAAAAAGAGAAAAGAAAAAAGCCCAGCTTTGTTGATAGATATCAGAGAGGGTTACCCTAAAGGACATCTACTTGCCTAGATTCTTTACTCCAATATTTTTAAAACTGTGCTGTTGAAATCCAGAATCTTTCCTCAGCTGCTTCTGGAGGCAAGAGGGATGGGGAAGAGGGGGACCTTCAGGGATGGGGGCTCTGCTCCGTCTGCCTGCCCTCCTATACACACACACACTCGGCCAGAGTACCTCTCTTTGCTATATTATGCAAATAGGTCTTCTGCCTAAGATTGAACTTTAATAAAGGGGTCAGCAGGTGGAAAAAAACCCACAGGAATACTACACGATGAAGCCCTACACCATGGTGTCTAATCCAAGCATCAAAAAGCCACTTACCTCTCCCTACCCCTGAAAATGCCTTCTTAGAACTCAGATCGTGAGCCTGAAGAGCCAACAGCCCAGACAGGAAGAAAGAGCATCTTTCTAGGCCCAGATGTGCGATTCAACAGGACTCTCCAAAAGGCAGCAAGGAGATTTTTCTGTCTGCTAGAATAGAGGCTAGGGACACGTGGAGTGGGAGTCCCCTAGCAGGCAAGGCAAGGTCAGAGTGAGCCCCAGAGACATGGAAGGATACCAAGGAAGGTGCAGCCACAGCCCCGTCCAGAGGTTGCCACAGAACGACGTGGGTTGGTCTTTGAAAATGTGCTGAGTCACATCTCTCACCAAAGATGACTTGTTGCTAAAGATTCAGGACATGAGCCGATTGTCCCCCAACTCTAAAAGAGGTCAAGACCAGCATCCTGCTGACTCCCCCTTCGGAGTGAGCATCCCTCACTTATCTACAGCTGCCTCTCCTGGAGTGAGAAGGAGAGGGCAGTGTGCCCTGCAAAGACTCGGGCCAGATGCACATCTCACTTTGCCCCTTGGCCACAGAAAGTGACTGACCCCACCTTATCTAGCTCTGAATAGTTAGCCAAAATAACAATAATGCACTAGCAGCCGTCACTTTAATGACTGTTTTCACCATTTGTGAGGCACCACACATAACATAAAGAATTTTATTTAAGCCTAACACCAAGGCTGTGAGGTGATGCAGAAGATGCACTGTGAAAATGGTCCCACTTCCCTGCTCCTCCTTGCTTTCCTGCTCTCGGCCATGGGACTGTGCAGCTCTTCCCATTAAGGTGTGTCTGTACGGCATCCCTTGACTTTGGGCAGATGTTATGACTTTCTTTTCCAGTAGAAGGAGACAGAAGTGATGGAATTGCTGATTCTAAGACTAGGCCTCAAGAGCCCTTGCCCATACCACTCATTCTTAGAATCCTGCCATTCCAATGAGAGGGAGCCTGGGCTAGCCTATGGGAGGGTGGGAGACCAGATGGAGAAAAGCCACACAAGCCAAGGCCACCCTCAAAGCAGCTGACCGCCTCACTGACCACAGACGTGAATGACTCCACTCAAGATCAGCCAATCCTGGCCCAGGTGATCTAACACTTAGGAGGAAATAATACACGGTTGTTGTTTTTAAACTGCTACATTTTAGGATAGTTTGTTACACTGTATTATTATGGCAATAGATAACCGAATAATTGGATAACTAGAAAGGGCCACTTTGTTGCCAAACTCAAATTGAGAAAGGAGAAACTTTCCTGTTATAGATTGAATGTTTGTGTCCCTTCAGAATTCATGTGTTGAAGCCTTAACCCCCAGTGTGATGGTATTTGGAAATGAAGTCTTTGGGAGATAATTAACATTAGATTAGGTCACAAGGGTGAGGTCTTAAGGGTCCTCATAAGGGGACTCGTGCCCTTATAAGCAGAGATCTAGGACAGGGGGACCTCTCTCTTCCCCTGTCTTTTTTTGCCATGTGAGGACACAGGGAAGGTAGCTGTTGGCAAGCCGGGAAAAGAGCCCTCACCACCTCACCAGAAACCAACAGCACCCTGATATCAAACTTCCAGCCTCCAGAACGGTGAGAAAAATGAATTTCCATTGTTTAAGCCACCCAGAGTGTGGTATTCTGTTATGGCGGACTAAGCAGACTGAGACAAGATCTCAGAGCTAGTAGGTGACCACATGGGAAGCCGAGGCTTAACAAACAGTTCCTGCCCAGCCTCACAACTGTGAAAAGAGCAGGGAGACTCAGCTTCTAAGGAATTTCTCAGCTACACCCACAAGGCTATCCCTTGCCTTGAGGTATTCGAGAAGCCAAAATGTTCTGGGCATATGAAATTCCAAGGCTGCAAACAAACTTGGGGGGCATTAGCTTCCCCTTCCTGGATAACAGATGACAATGTTGAAGATCACATGATTCAAATGAATGGATCAAGGTCAGACTGTATATAAGGCAAAGAAAAGGCTGAAACAAAGGTCTCCCAGCAGGAAGAGAGGTACGCATTTGTCCGTAATAACAGGAAGAGCTGTCCTTCAGGAATTCTCATCTTGTTTCCAACCCCAGCCCCCCAAAAGCCCCAGTCTTGAGTTCCAGAAGCCAGAACTTCTAGGACCTGCTTATAAATTCCTACTACCACTTGCCCCATCCCCAAACCCTTCTCCATAAATCAGTCTGGTGAGGTTCTCAGCGAACACGGCACAAACACATGGGAGGACCTGGTTCCTATTGGACAGCCTAGTAAATGGGGCTGCCCCTGCCCACTATCGTCACAAAGGCAGCAGCACCTGGTGGCCCCCAAGGTGACCCACCTGGCCTCCCCAAAGCCACATGGTAGATCTTGTAGCAGAGACTGTATGAGGATGTTGGCTGTTACCCATACATATGTGGCCTGGCAGCTGCTTTCAAGGTCTTTCAAACTACACAGCAATCAGGAGGCCTGAAGGCCTGGAGTCCGTCTTGCTGTGCAAAGACAGAGCCTCATTTGAGATGCCACAGAGCTTCAGGGATGCTGCGTGCTGCCCCCAGAGCCTGAGCACTGACCCCAGCCTCTCAGCAGTGGCCGAGCTCTTGGAGAAAATGACGTTCCCGCAGAATACACTGACAAAGAGCTGCTGTCTCTGGCGCTCAGGCAACACCCCAATGACAAGGCACGGTCCTAGTCCTCAAGGAGCCTCCAGTTGAGGGTCAGGATTCTACCGAGGTTTTTACAGGGTTGCGGATGTACACAGAAGGCAACCCTGTCTTGGGGGAATCAGGGTGGAGGAGGGACCTTCAAGAAACCTATTCAGAGAACATGAGATACGGGCCTGCAAGGAGCTCTTTCCTGCAGTCACTTATCTGGAGGCTGCCTGGGTATCATATAAAATTTGAGTCAGGAATATTCAAGTCAGGAATGAAGCAGATGAGAAATTCACCTCCTGTGGTCTCAACCTTCTGGGTATTTCAGATTCACCAGCACCTAGGCTGACCTTCAATGACCAACAACCAGCAACTATGCTGCTTAAACTAACCTGTGGCTTTCCTTCTTCTTAGAGGAAGTGACAGCCCTCAGTGTGGTCTACAAAGTCCTGCAGGACCAGCCTCTGGCCGCTCCATCTGCCCTTTTGGGTGTTCATTCCCTTCTGTCCTTTGAGCGACATCTCCCAGCAGGAGAGTCAGCACAGACTCCTCTGCCCTCAGGCCTCACCGAAAGGGTCCTTCCTCAGCGGCGTCTGCCCTGCTGAAGGCAGGGTGACACAGATCCTGAGATGTTCCAGAACCAGGTGTCTTTCTCTCACCTCACTTAGCACATTGTGACTGTAGGCTTCCTGATGACAGAATTGTCTCATTAGTGTCTGTCTTTTCACAGAGCAGTAAACCCCACTGGGGTAGGAGTCTTGTGCTTGGGCTTACATCGGCACGCTCACTCTCTACCCTCGTGCCGGGCACGCAGTGTACACACCAGAAACAACTGTGGAGAAATGAACAGGTGAGTGTGTACTGCAAGAATTCGAACTGGGAGTTTTGCCTTGAAGAATGGAAGATCCATAGTGCTATAGGTTGAGTGTCCCCAGAAGAAGATCTTAGGATCAAAATTTGAGAATATAAAAAGAGAAACCAGAAAAAGCCGAGTGGGGAAGAGGAAAAGAGAAGACAGGAAAGGAAGGAAGGAAGGAAGGAAGGAAGGAAGGAAGGAAGGAAGGGAGGGAGGGAGGGACTCAGGATAATTTTTTGTAGTGACTAGAGGATGAAATGAGAGATTAGATTGTTAACAGTAATTCTAAACATGGATCATTCACTGGAAAATGAACTAATGGAGAGACAGAGAGTATAGAGAACAAAGAATAGAAAATAAAAGAAAAAGATTTTCAAGGATTGTGACTGCCAGAGTCTATTTGGCAGCATACTTTCCTAAGCTTCTAAAAGAAGATGAAGTCAGTTTTGTTTTTCTTTTTCCATCACAGCTATTCCTGAGCCTTCCTTACTGGGTTAATAGGTTGTAATGAATACACGGTAGCATTTTTATAAACATTAACCCTCTGAGAATTTCTCTGGGTTCTGTGTTCTCCTGACCGACCTGTGTCAGCCCTGAATATGGTGCACCTCTCAGGGACACTGTCATCATCAAAACATCAGCTTAAACATAGACCTAAAAGACCTTAAACATAGACCTAAAACCTAAAATGTTTGTACCCTCACATCAATCTGAAATTACAAAAAGACAAAGAAATAAAAAGAACCTTATTGATAAAAAAAAAAAAGAACAGAAAAAAAGGGGGTGGGGAATGCTAGAGTTTGAGTCTTAGAGTAAAACATCTGGGCTCCAACCTTGACAGCTGGTGGTGGAGAGCAAATTACTCTTCCTTGTGTCTCAGTTTCTTCATCTATAAAATGGGAAGAATAATAATATTCTTTGCCACCATAAAGGGATAGTGAAGATGGAAGGAGTTGTTGAAGTGCTTAGAGTCCCGGACAGTACAGGCTCCCTATTGACTTTTATTGTTACTATCACACAGGAAGGATGATTTTGCTCCTCCCATTTTCTCTCCAATCCACTCTGACCAGGCTTCTCCACTATAATTGCTCCTATCAAAATCAGCAGCCAAGGGTCAGCTCGGAATCCTCTTATTGACGTGTGAACACACTAGGCACTGTGGTTGCCCCCTCCTTAAAATTCTTGCCTCCCCTACTTCCAGGTCACCACACTCCTTGTCTCTGCTTTCTCCTTCCTCTGCCGCCTTTTTGGTTCTGTCTTATCTAACTCTGAGCCTCTCAGGGCTCAGTAAGGGGACCTTGTCTAGTTTTTACATCTGCTTATCCTAAGTCATCCCATCTCATGGCTCTAACCATCATCTACCTGCTGATATCTTCCAGGTCGTACCCTTGAACTCCAAAACTAGACATCCCAAATGCAACATGCTCCAAACCTGCCCCTCAGGAAATAGCAACTCTAACCTTACAGTGATTTGGGACAGAAACCTTGAGGTATCTTGATTTCTCTACCTTCCAGAATATCCACATACTTACAACCTAACCTGGGGCTACAGCCTCTGCCATTCTTGCTAGGTTCATGGCAGGCACCCCTTAATGTTCTCCCTACTTTCATCCTTGTTTCTCTTTGGTCTATTTTAAACATGTCAGCCAAAGTTACCCCTTAATGTAAAGAAGAGACTTCAAGCCTCTTCTCAAAATCTTCCAAGGTCTCCTCATTTTATCAAGAGGAAATTCCACAGTCCTTTCCATGTCCCCCAAGGCCCTTTCCTGATGTCATCTTCTTTTCCTGTCCCTCCCATTCACTCTGCTCCATCTTCCTGAACTCCCCAGATAGCACCCCTCACTCTCTGCACCTGCCTAGACTGTTCCTCCCTGGGCCACGTGCATGGTCCACAATTTCACTTCCTCTAGAACTTTACTCAAACTCACTTTTTCTCTGAGTCTTTCCCTGGCTGCTCTGTCTCAAATTACAACCCCTTCCCGCCACTGGTTTCCTCTTTCTACTTTTTATTCCTTGGCACTTATCACTACCTATAATACTGTGTATCTCATTTATCTTGTTTATTCTTTGTTCCTTGACTAGATTTCAAGATCCATGAAGGGAGAAACTGTGCCTGTTTTGTTTAATATTGAATCTCCAAAATCTAGAATAATTCCTGGCACATAGTGGGCAATCAAAAAATGTGTGAGAAATGAATTAATTCTTCCACTGGGGCACTTTTAAATATTGGTAAGGTCAATCTTATGGTGGAAAGTAGTGAAAATACTCAAGGGAAACACTGGCTTTTTTATGAGCTGATTTGTGCCACCCCAAAATTTACATGTAGAGTCCTAATCTCCAATGTGACTATATTTGGAGGTGGGACCTTCAAGGAGGTAATGAAGGCTAAATGAGTTTGTAAGGGCAGGGCCCTAATTCAGTGTGCCTGGGGTGACCTCATAAGAAGAGGGAGAGATACCAGAGATGTACAAGCACAGAGAAAAGGCCATGTGAGGATACAATAGGAAGGCTGTCATCCACAACACACCCAGGAGAGAGGCCCAGGAGGAACCAACCATGCAAGCAGCTGGATCTGGGACTTCCAGCCTCCAGAGACATGAGAAATCAAACTCCTGGTGTTTAGTGCACCTGTCTTGTGGCATTTTGTTATTGCAATGCTATCAGACTAATACAGGCTATGCAAACATTTTTTTAAAGGAACACTTTTATTGTATTTATTTAAAAATAAAACATAGATACAGAAAACCACACAAAACAAATGTATGGATTAATAAGTTTCTTATAAAGCCAACACCTTATAACCACCATTGCAGGTAAAGAAATAGAACTTTGCCACAATCTTGACTTGTATAGAAATCATTTCCTTGGGTTTCTTTACCAAAGAAAAATTCCCAGGCATTTCAGTTTAGACTTGCCTATTTTTAAAATCTGATGAGCTCTTAAGTTTCCTTTCATCTACAATTCCCCGATAGTTTTCTTTTCTTTAATATATCTGCTGAATGTCCCAGGTCACTTGTCCTGTAGAGTTTCCCCCAGTTTGCACACAAAGGCTGCATTCAATGTTCCTCTGTATTTCCTGAAAAGTGAGAGCAGGATCCAAGGCTTGATCAGGCTCAGGTCTAATCCTTTGGTCCAAAATACAGATTCTGCTGAGATGTTTTTTCCCATCAAGAGATACATGATAAGTGGTTGTCTCTCTTTTTGTGATATTAGCACTCTTGATACTCAAGACCAGATCTATTAACTCAGAGGTAGAAAATGGTGGCTCTCTAATACTATGATTTAATTTCCATTTACTGATTAGAATACTTTTATAAAATTGGAAACTCCCTTCTTCTACTAGTTGGTTAGCCACAGGTGCAGTAAGGTAGGAGAAATGTAAGACTTTCCCCCTGTATTTACCAGTTCTTAAAATAATGAGTCAGTTCCTATCCTACTTTGAATGTGATCAATTTTTGCTTTTTAAAAATATCATTGACCATTCTGGGACAGGGAGATGGAATCTTTTCAAACTTATTGCTATCTGATGCTTTTCCGTACAAACACAGATGACTTCCTTCATGAGCTGAGGTAGGTGAAAGAGGATAATTGCTTCTTTAATCTTGGAACTCCAGAGAGCCTTCAGTGGAAGGTCCAAAAAATGGTCCATGTGACAAAGTCTCTAGTGTTCCTGCCCTTAACAATCACCTTGGAAGGAACGACTTCCCCAAATGGGGCCATAAAGATAGATGCACCAGTAAACCATGTTTACTCTCCACATTCATTTACTAACACAGTAAATCTATCTGCTGCTGGACCCTAGGGAAAAAAAGAAGAAGACAATGTAATTTCTCTTAAGAACCTATGAGTTTGGTGGGAAAACAAGGTCAAACACATTAGCTTCTATGCCATGTGGTAAGGGCTGTGACAAAAACACACTCACAGGACTATAAAGGGCACCTTCTGTGGGGAGAAGGCAGGAAGGACTCCCTGGAGGAGGCAATGTTGATGCTAGTGTTGAGGAATGCACCAGAGGTTGCTCAAGAAATTTGGCAAGGAGAGGTATTCTCACAAGTGCGAATAACCAGTGCAAGGCATGACCTGTTCAGGAAATGAGAATAATTCCCTATTGTTGGAACAAAATATATGTAAGGACAAGTAAGGAGAGATAAAACTTAGTAGGTGGGCAGGGAGCAAGTTATGGGAGCACTGGATTCTATATTAGAGACTTTATATTGGGGCCTGTAAGTTAAAAGGTTTTGATTAAGGGAATGAAATGATCCATTCTGAATATTAGAAATGCTGCCTCATAGTGCTGCCAAGGAGAATTTGAAGAGAGGTGAAGTTGTAGTTTGGGAGGCCAATTAAGAGGCTACTGACAAAGTCTAAGTGAAATAAGATAGCAAGAGCAGTAGGCAGCTGTAAACATTAATTGTGAATAGGAAATAATAATACATAGTGATTACAGTGAGTCAGGTGTTGTCCAAAGCAATCCACCTCTCTGTTGGAATCCTACAACAACTCCTTCCTGCATGCACTGTTACCCTATTTTATAGGTGAAGGCTCTTGGGAAGAAGAGGTTAAGTCATGCACCTAAGATACATCTAAATTCTCCCCACAACAGAGTCAAGATTCAAATCTGGGATATCCGGCTCCAAAGTCCTTGATCTTAACTCCTATCCCATAAATGTAAAAGCAGATGGATGAATAGAGTTAAGCAGTCACCTCACAGAGTGCAGGGGTCTGGCCCTGGGAGCCAGGCAGGCCTGGTACACAGGCCAGCCTTGAGCCTTATCTGGAATGGAGTGTTACTTGATCTTCCTGGGCCCTGGTCTGAGCAACTATAAAACCTTAAAATGCCTTGAATTTTTTTTTGTAGGATTATTGTGAAAAATAAAAGTAATATATGCAAATTAAATGTACAGTGTCTGGTACAAAGAAAGCACTCATGGAAATTGTGGTTATTATTTCTGTAGTTATTAAAAACATCCCTGATATTCTTTATATAGGCAATGTTCACCCAGGTAGGGAGAAATGGGGGTGGCTGATATTTAGAAGACAGAATAGGATAATTTCAGGTTATTTTCCATTTGTGAAAAGCCTTTTGGAGGCAGGGACCAAATTCTATGTCTTTTATTTCTCATAGTCTCTGGCACATATTAGCTTCTCAAATATGTGTAGTAGGGTTATAAATTTAACTCAGCACAATACTGAAATGCAGGGGAATATTAGGGGAATTTCATCTGTAGCTGACCTGTTTTCCTCACCATCTCTGCTCCATAGGTTGGTAGGGAAAACATTTTTATTCCTAGTTTAAAGCTTAGTCTGACCTAACAGTGTTAATCATCCAAGCAGGCAATCCTGAGTCTCTCCTTAAAAAATAGTAATCTTGGTCTTTTAACCATTTCTCCTTTCCTCCTGCCTCTCTTTTTTCTTGCTGTAAAATAGTATCCAGGTGTATCCCTCAGTCAGAATAAAGCCACTCAAATAAGTGACCCAGGAAACAGACACAGCAGCCAGGTAAGCTTCCTCCAAAGTCCTTCTGAAAACAGGTCGCTCAGGCCCGGCTCAGGCTGTCCCACACCCATGACGTCTGAGGCTGGAGTTACATCTCCTGTGCCATTTACTTGGCCCATGTCTACTTGGTATGTTGGGGGACACTCATCACACCGGTTAGCCTTCACTAGTTCATGTATGTATCAAATGTTCTGGCAATAAAATTACATATAAGTGGTTCTTTCTTTGAGGCAGAGCTATCCTTATGTTTGTCTGAATTTAGCAATAAACTTTAAATCACCAAATTCTGAGGTTTGGGTTTGACATTTATAGGATGTGGGAAGTCTTTAAGAAATACTTTATTTCAAAGTCAATATCTTGCTTGGTAGTTTCATCTTTTGAAGATGAAAATTGATTTTTCTCAACACTGCAAATAGGCTGTTCCCCTCCCCCATCCCCATGAAGCGTCAGAATTGCTGCTGGGATAATATGCAAAGCCGTGTGAGCATTCTCGGGGTCCCCATTTCAGCAAGATCTCTGCAGGAGGCCTGGATTGGGTAAGATTTTCAGTTGCATATGAGAAAAAAATCTTCACTTTATTATTGGTAAAAAAGAGTTTAATAATACTTTTGTTATAAGCTGCCATGGTAATTTTACATCATCTTTTGTTTAGGGCAACATGTAAAAAAGATTGGCTCCGATCTGTCTTAAAAATAACTCAATATGTTTGTGACAGTCACCTTTCATGATGAGGACGGAAGGATTAAAAATAACTGAGTAAAGTTTAAGATATGTTGCTATTTAATTTATGAGACCCATCCCTCCAAAAAAAAAGTCAAGCCAAAAAACAAGTGTTTTTCCCACTTTTCCCACTGGAGGAAATGAGGAGACAGTTAAAGAGAATGTTGACATATTCCCCGGTGATACGAAGCATGAATGGTGTGAGTGAGAGGAAATGGGGCTCAATACAGTTTGAGAGTCTCCCCCTATGCCCCAGCCTTCTACTGGGCCCAGGGTACTTGGCATATAGAAAGCCAAACCAACAAACCAAAAAACCCTCCCAACTTAACAATACTTAACAATGAAAAAAGGAAGATGAAGCTATAAAATCATAAATTTCTGCAGTCTATCAGAGAGCTGAGGTCCCAAGGCAACCAAGTAAACTGAATTCCGAAGAATAACAAATCCCTCCGCGGGAAGGTGAGATACACAGACTGTTCTGCTGGGGGCAGGGTTGGGGAAACCTTGTGAGGAGAAAGAAGCTTGAGTTTTATGACTTCTTCAAGCCTAACTGTGGGTGAGCATGACAGTTTAGGAACACTGGGAGCCCCGGACACGAGGAGGAGCCACCCCCACTTGCAGCTCCCTACTGTGTGGGTAGGAACAAGATTGAGGGCCGCGGAGGGGAGCGCTGGAGGAGTGGCAGGAGGCGACGGCTGCCACTAGGGGCAGCACCGCAGCCCAGCCCCTTCCCACGTGCTTCTCCATTATGTAGAAAGGCCTTAAACTGCTGGAGAAAGGGTCAGAAATCCTCTTGTCCCGAGGCAGAGCATCAAATATCCAATGCTTCTGCGGGATACGAGTGAAACTCTTTTGCCTGGGTGCGGGGAGGGGGATAGGTAACACTGATGGGGCCCAAAATCCTGCACTGAAACCAAGACATTTGCCACTGCCTGAAAAGGGACAGAAAACTTTTCTACTCAAGGTTTGACCGCGGTAAAGGGAGGAGAAAAGAGAGGTAAGAGCGCTCTTCCCCCTATGAACAGACCTCTCATGTTCTCTGCCTTACAGGTGCCGAATGAGCTGTCCTTCTTTGTAATTAAAATGAGAGAAAGAGCCTCTTCCAAAACTTTGCACTAAGGCCGCACCTTCTAGCACCAATGCTGCTTCTAACCTGGTTAATGCACCAATTCCTTGACGTTTGCACTTGATGCATTTCTGCACTTTCTTTATTTCACCTCATGGAGCTCTGTTCTTTTTCAACTTCAGTAAATTATGGGAATTGCTTAATTTTGAAATAAAAGTTCATAATTTTTGGTAAAGACAGATAAACATTAACGGATGTCTGCAAAGGACACATTTTGGCAGTCTTCCTGTTATTTCTCCTAATCTTCTTATTTCTAGCTTAGCAGACTAGAAAATCATGGAAAGAATTTCTGCTTCTGTAAAGAAACCCCTGAAACATGACCGGTCTCCATGGGCAATGCCCGATTTAGGCAGTTTCTCCAGGCACACCCCGTGGGGTGTGTTTCAGTCACCATGCCGTCCCCTCAGTGCTCAGCTTAGTAGGTGATAAATAAACTGCTCTTCAGACAATGTTCTAAGCAACACCCTGGTGCCTCGTAAGAGCTGATTTCCATCACTGTAAAAATTAACTCACCTCATATAGTAAGCAATCTACTTCTTGACAGTAATTTTATTATAGGATCAAAACCAATACTTTTTTCTCCAAAACGGAGATTTTCTCCAGTGAAGTAAACTACAAATGGAAATCATGAAGCAGGAAAAATTTTTTTGTTTTTCACTCCTGGTATAACTAGAAAATGATAGTCTTTATCTCAGATCTTCTAATAGTCAAGGAAAGGATAATGACAATATCTTGTTGGTGGTCGGCATAGCAAAAGACTTCTGCTTATTTTTTAAATTCCTCGTGGGAAATAAATTTTTTGATGAACAAACCAGAATGGATAGAAGATGAAGAAGAATGGATGTGCCTGACCCTTGTTCTGACAGGGTGATTTTGGAGCAAAAATATGTGGGAAGCCACCGTCCATTCATCATTGCATGGTCTCACGTAAACTAAGTCATTTTACCTCAGTGTCAGCAAAGAGCTTTGCTGGGTTTTAAGGATCGACAAGAAATCAGAACTGTCAAACTAAAAAGGCACAAAACCTGGGAAATGAATCTCCGCTTTGGAATACCATAAGCACCAGTGGGAAAGATAAGTTGTTGGTTTTGGAAGTGAGTCCAACAAATATATCAAGCTCCTTGGAAGAGACAATTCATTCATTCAATCATTCTTTAACTCACCTGTATATATTGAGCATCTATCTTATGCTATTGGGACACAGAGGCAAGTGAGACAAAGACATTTTTAGCAGGGCTGGATCGTGGAGGACTGTGCACGTTGAGATGAGAGTTTGGATTTTGGTCTAAGTGCTATGGAAATCACTGCAGGTTTTAGGCAAAGGAGTGATGTGATGTGGTTTACATTTAAAAAATACTATGCAGAGATATGTAGAGAACAGACTGGAGGAGGGGAGGTGGAGTTGAGTAAAAGCTGGTCATCGGTCAGTCAGTTCGGCAATAGGAAGGTGCTTCCTGTTAACAGGTGATGTCAAGATTCAAGGAAAGTTTAATGGGACGAGATCACTTTTTCCTTTCCCTTGAAAACTCAGAACTTGAATTATTCCTTTTTTCTCCTTCCTTCCTGCCTTTGCTGTCTCTTTTCAAAATAGAAGGATCTTCAGTGTTTTGCAATTAAAAACTGCAAAAATATACCCCTGCAGGAAAAAAAATGCAAAACTCTGCCCTTTCCTGTAATCTTGCGCCAAGAACATAATTACAGTTTATAGTTTCACTTATACCATGTATGTGGTCAGGTCTCCTTTACAAACATAAAAACAAAGAAAGAGACCAGCACTTGTGGCTCAGTGAGTAGGGCACCGGCCTCATATACCGAGGGTGGCGGGTTCAAACCTCACCCTGGCCAAACTGCAACAACAACAACAAAAAAAAAAATAGCCGGGTGTTGTGGCGGATGCCTATAGTCCCAGCTACTTGGGAGGCTGAGGCAAGAGAATCACCTAAACCCAGGAGTTGGAGGTTGTTTTGAGCTGTGTGACACCACGGCACCTTACCGAGGGCAATTAAAAAAAAAAAAAAAAGAAAGAAATACATCAGTTAATAATGGTGATCTGGTAAACCATCATAAACGTTAATAGCTAAACTTGAAATGGCTAAATAATGACCCACAACACAAAAAATAATTCCAAAATGGTTAGATAAAGAGAAAGTGATATAAAGATGGTGTTACTTGAAGTGTGGCCTCAAGTAATGTCTTTTTTTTTTCATGGCCCTCCTGTGGAATCTCTGAGAATAGGACCCAGGAGTCTCCGTTACAGCACCCTCTCCAGGGTCAAGTCCAGGACTGCAGATTTGGTGTCTAGCAGGGTCCTTCCTCCTGGCCGCCTTGCCTTCCCCCTGTGCCCCCCCATAGCCCTCACTCAGAGCATGCCCGCTCCAGCACAGGGATCCCTTTCTATGGCTTTTAATGGTACTAACCTCATCAGGAGGGATTTGTCCTCATGATCTAATCTAAATCTTTTCATCTTCAAAAGGCCCCACCCCCAAATACCATTACATTGGGGGCTAGGCTTTCAACATATGAACTGGGGGAAACACAAAATATTCAGCCCATCCTAAGGAGAGAGTAGAAATAGCATTGAACTAGGTGAACTTAAGTCTCTGAGGGGGCTTAGTTTCTCACCTGTAAAATTGGAAAATTGAATGAGAATCTTTTAAACTTTTCTATCTGTTTTAAAAGTCTAGGGACACATGTGATATTCCTGGAAAAAACTGATGCCTGTTGTTCTGCATCCATTTGATGGTAGCATGTGTGGGTGGTAGTACAGAAGTGGGAGGTTAACTTGGTAAAGCTAATACTGCACAATTGCTTTCAAAACATAATTAAGTTGCTTGGCTGAAACCTTCCATCCCAAATCAAAGTACACTTAGAAGAGATATGATATAGAAGATAATATTGTGCTTTAGTTAGATATAATGACCATGAAATGTTATTGTGCATCTTAATAACCAGTATTTTAAAAAATTCTTATAGTTTGCAATCTTTGATCAGATTAAATTTTCTTTTAAAATGTCCTTGTTGTCACAGTAACGTCTTTTAAATTTCTGCAGGAAAATACTCATTTCTTTGTCCCGAAGTAAAGATATCTCTTAGCCTAAAAAGATGGTTGGTACAGACTTTAGAGTAAGGCCCTGGTGTTTACAGAAACAGGGCTTTCGACTGGCAAACAATTAGCCATTCATGACCTTTGACACTGTTACTAATGTCATCGGAATATCTAATTAAGTATACTTACATACATGGCACTCCAAGACGCGAGCCACTCCCACAAACAAAAGCACACACACATTTCCTGATTTCTGCATACCACAAACTTAATACTTTGGCTGAATTCATTACAATCTGATTACAAATTCAGCAACGATCCCTTTGAAGAATGCAAACTGCCCATTTTCCAAGAAATTTAAGTTGGCATTCCTAGGTTTTTCTTTACTCTCTGCAATATTTTCTATATCCTCAATTAAACGAATCAGCTCTGTGACAGCCACTAGTTTACAGCGATTAAGAGAAAGAGGCCAGCAGCTATGTTCTGGGCTTCACCCAGGAAGTCCTGGGTTCTGAGCAGCCACTGAGAATTAGACCTGCCTGACTTGGTGAGGATGGGTGAACACACCAGGTGGTTGTGTGGCACTTGTCTCTCTCTGTCCTGTAATGTGGCTGGAAACGGGGGCAGAACAGAGGGTCAGAGGAAGACACAGGGTTTGAAGGTGGTAGATGTGCATTCCAATCCCAGTGCCACTTCTTAGTAGCTGTGGGGCCCCTGACAGTGGGCTGAGCTCTCTGAGACCCACTTTTCTCATCTGTAAATAGAGACGACAAATTTTTCTTCAAATAGTTGTCATGAAGATTGAATGAACGATACTGGTAGGCTAAGTAGTAAGTTGTTGGTTAATGTCAGATCTCTTCCATCCACATTCTCATCCCACCACTGGGACTTTCAGCTGCTCCTTCCTTCTTTCCTTCCTGATCAGGCTCAAGACACTGCTTCTGCCCTCAAAGTACCAACTATCCAGCGGGAGAGACAAGTAATAATTATAGCAGCTCCCCCTTATCCACAGGGGATAGATTTGTGCCAAGACTCCTGGTGGATGCCTGAAACTGTGGATAATGCGGAACCCTGTGCATTCATAGCTATGATATAGCTTCATATATAAATTAGGCTCAGTAAGAGATTGACAATCATAATTCAAAATAAAAAGAGAACAATTATAGTAATATGCCAGCATTACCATTCTTGTTCTTTGGGGTGTTATTAAGTCAAATAAAGGGGACTTTAACACAAGCACTAATCTACCTGGACAATTGCACAATACACGAAGGAAGGGGCCACTATGTCACCAATGGGCAAGGAATTTCTATAGTGTGGCTGTCTTTACGTTCCCAGCAGGATGGAATGGGACAGCAAGAGATTTCATCATGTTTCTCAGAATAGCACACAAGAGAAAACTTCTGAATCGTTTATTTCTGGAATTTTCCATTTAATATTTTCAGACTACAGTTGGTCATAGATAACTGAAACCATGGTAAGTTAACTTGCAAATGGGTGGGGACGCATTGTACTTTTAATACAATGAGAAGTAAAGGGGCAGGGAGCTGCGAGGGTAGGAGGAGGAGCACATGAAAGGGAGATTTAACCCAATCCCAGAGCAGGGAGAGTGTAGGTGAAGCTGATAGAGAAAAGCAGGTGGCTAGATACAGATACATTTTCAGACTATGGTTGGCCATGGATAACTGAAACCATGGAAAGTTAACTTGCAGGGGCAAGCATTACACCTTTGCAGGGGCAGCATTACACTTTTAATACAATGCTAAGAGATGACAGAGAGCTTGTTCATAGCAAGACATCATATGTGGAGGCCCAGAGGCAAAAGAATGCCTGGGATTGCAACTACCTCTGTCTGACTGGACACAAGGCACAAAACGGTAGTTGTAGAAGATGAATTTGCAACCAGATAAGAGCCAGATCTTGTTGCTGGATTCTGTTTGCTAGGATCTTGTTGAATATTTTCGCATCAATATTCATTAGTGACATTGTTCTATAATTTTCTTTTCTTGTTGGATCTTTTCCTGGTTTGGGGATCAAGGTGATGTTTACTTCATAGAATGTGTTGGGTAATATTCTTTCTTTTTCTATATTTTGAAAAAGGTTCAGTAATATAGGTACTAGTTCCTTTTTAAAGGTTTCCTCTTGGATCTTATTAAAGACAATTTTCTTTTTGAAGTTTTTTTCTTCCTGTGTGGACTCTGTTTTCTTTTGGTGGTTCCCTCGTTTTTGTTTTGATCCCTAATTTCACTGTTGATATTTAACAGAGGAACTAAAGAGCTAAATACTAGCTCTGAACATGTGCTATGGGTTTCCCCATTGGGTGTGTTTCTTGGTGAACACCTGACTCATATATCTTCATCTGGTTGATTCCCAGAGAAGGTGGGGGCTGGTGGAGTGTCTCAGCATTCAGCATGTATACACACATACCTAATCTAAGCCTCACCTTCAACTGCATCCGGTATTCTCCAATCCAGAGACCCTTTAATTTTTGTTTTCTTAAGACAAATATACAGTAAAGTGCACATATCTTAGGTATACAGTGGAATGAATTTTTACATTTTGCAAACAACCATGTAACCCTTCCCAAATGAAGATACAAGAACATTCCTAGCTTCTGTAATTGGGAATGTTCTCATTTTGCCTGTTCTGGATCTTTATATAAATAGAATCCTGCAGTGTGTTCTTATTCATGTCAGACTTCTTTCACTCAGAATAATGTCTGTGAGATTCATCCATATTGTTGCAAATACATGTATCACTAGGTTTTTTCCATTTTATTGCTAAGTAGTATTCCATTATGTTGATATAACATGGTTTGTTTATCCATTCTACTAAAGATGGACTCTTGGATTGTTTCTGATTTAAGACTTAGGAATAAAGTAGCTATAAATATTCTTGTATACATCATTTGGTGAACATGTATAGTTATTTCACTTGGGAGTGGACGTAGCTAGGTGTGAAATTTCTGGATCATAAGGTGTAAGTATATTCATTTTATTAGATGCTGCCAGTTTTCCAATTTCCACTCGCATCCAGAGTTTATGCAAATGCCAGTGATCCCATGACCTCAGCACAATCTTTTTGATTTAATCGTTTTAGAAGGTGAGAAGTGATATGCCATTATGGTTTGAATTTGCATTATCGATTGCTAATAATGTTGAGTGTCTTCTTGTGGATTCATTGGCCGTTTGGACCTCTGTCTTGTTGCCTTTTGGGGGAGGCGTCTTTTTCTTATGCATTCTAAGTGCCTATCTTTGATTATACATATTACAGATACCTTCTCCCAGTCTATAACATGACTTTTTACTCTCAGCAGTGACCAAAAAAAGTTTCTAGTTTGGATTAAATGCAATGTATTCATTTTTCTTTCATGGGCAGTGATTTTGGTGTCCACTTTAAGAAACCTTCACCAGTCCCAACAGAACATGTCTGTTTTACCCTCTCCAGAGAATGACTTCCGGTGTTCTGCTGGGGAGCAGAAACGTCACCTGGCTTCTCAGGGGAGGGGAGAGGAACTCGGCAACCTGCTTACCTGACTTCCCCCCAGTTCTCCTCCCACCCCAATTTCAGAGGCTCAATCCTGAGCCATTTGAGGATTGCCAGATCAGGCTCCAGCTTTCTCAGTTTTGCTAAGTCAGTGGTTCTCAATTTGGGATAATTTTGCCCCTCAGGGAACATTTAGCAATTTCTGGTTGCTATCAAAGCTTAGCAATGTCTGGTTGTTACAATGAGGGAAGGGGGAGGCAGGGATGCTGCTAACCATCCTCCATGTGTAGGAAACGTCCAGAATGTTACTGCTATCTCTAGGACCACTTCTGGTACACATTGTGCCTTTTCGCAAAGTGGGAGAAGTTACCTGGATGAATTTGCCGGATGAATTTGCGAAAGGCGCCTTCCTCTTTATCTTTTATTGGTCCAGAGTCCCAAGTTTCCAGTGTTCTTTCCTCTAAAGTTCTGTCAGGCCTCACCCAGGCCCAGGAGGGGAGAGCGCTTCAGCCGTGCAGTCGTAGTGAGGCCTTTTTCTCTGCCGGTATTTCCTCTTGCAGTAGTGGGAGACACACTTGGACCATGTGGGAAGTACCCCCAGGGAACCCTGACTTAGAGAGGCAACAATGCATAGTGGTTTATAAGCACCAGCTTGGGAGTCAAGCTTCTTAAGTTTGAATCCCAACTCTACCCTCTATAAGCTGTGTGACTCTGGTCAATCTACTTAACTTCTCTGTGCCTCAGTTTCTTCACCTAAAAAATGGGTTGTTGTAAGGCTTAACCCTGGTGATTCATATAAACCTCAGAATAATGTCTGGCATACGGTTTGTGCTCCCTAAGTGTTTGTTGCCTTTAAATAAAGGAAGAATTCAAAGACATATATTATGCAGTATGCAAATCATCCAGCACCTATTCTGTGCCAGGTCCTGTTCTGGGAACCTAGGATCAAGGACAAACTAGATCCTGTCCCTGCCCTCAAGGTGGTCCTGAGAATGGTCCTGAGAATTCCACATTTGGAATGTGAAGTAGCCCTCATTTAGCCTTTAGGTACAGGACAAGAGCCATCAATTAAGTATCTTGGGTTGGTGACCCAATTTTATGGAGGAATAAGTACAAATTTTCCCAGTCAACAAGGCAGGAGTTGGGAATATTTTATGCTTGGGAGCTGTGTAGCTTCAGGCAGGTCATCAAACTCTCCGAGCTTCAGTTTCCACATCAACAAAATAGAATCATAAGGACTGCTTTGTAACACCCTGGCTATTGTTCCTGTCACCATTGCTACATAACAAACCATCCCAAGACTTTGTGTTTATAACAACCATTATATGCCCAGAGATTCCGTGGGTTAGGAAATCAGACAGGACACAGTGAGGTAACTTGGTAGCTGGGGCCTCAGCTGAGACAATTTGAAGGCCAAGGGTGACTCAACATCTGGGCCAGAATCATCTAGAGGTGTCTTTACTCACCTATCTGGAGGTTAATGCTGGATGTCAGCTGGAACTCAGCTAAGGCTTCCTCATGTGGCCTGGGTTTCCTCACAACGTGGCAGCTGGCTTCCGAGAGTGAGGATCCCCAGAGAAGCCAGGCCTTGCTGCACCTCCTTTTAGGACTTAGCCCCAGAAGTCAATAGCTTTGCTTCTGCCATAGTCACAATCCCAGACTGCTGAGAAGGGAACTTAGACCCTGTCTCTCAGTGAGAAGAGGATCAAAGTCACACTGAAAGAAGAGTATAGAACGGGAGACCTTTTTGCAGCCACTTTTAGAAAACAGAATCTGCCACAACTGTGAAGAGTCTAATGCAAATAAGAGCTGGCATTTATTGGCACCTCCTTGCCAAGTGCTCTGCAGTTCTTACCAGGCAGCAGGTGTAGTGGTGGGAGCCTGAGCTCTGGAACCAAACTGCTGGTTCTGCCTCTTACCAGCTGTGTGACTTTGGACAAATTACCCCTTTTGGAGTTTGTCTCATCTTTAAAATGGGTATGATAATAGTACTTCCTAGGAGTGCTATGAGGCAGGAAGGGTGAAGATATGTGAGGCTGAGGACAGTCCTAGCACCTGGTAGGCCCTTTCTAGATCTCCTCTCTCATCCTCACCACAACCTCCAAACAGGGAAAGCAGACTCAGTTATGGTCACCAACTTCTGGGCAAGAAAATTGAGGCTGTGAGGGGCAATAGCTTGCCCACAGCCCCATCGCAGTAACGGCCTTCCTGATTCCTGTGCCCTGAGAGCTTCAGACCCCCCCAGAGCAGCCTCTCAAATAAATCCAAACTTCATAGAATAGATCTCTTTATTAAAAGGGTTTGTTCTATAAAATTTGGATTTAGACCAAAGACCACACTCAAGAATCCCAAAGGCCACATGTGGCCCCATCCCTGCCACATAAACCCAGTAAAGCACCAAGTAAACCCAGTGGTAGGGTGGGCGGCTCTGAGCAACTTGGGCTTCCTCAACGGTGCAGCACCTGGGCAGACCTGTGTGCACCCAGCGGCCAGGGGGAGGCTGTTAGGGGAAAGAGGGTGTCCTGCGGCTCCTGTCACTTGGTGAAGACACATAGGGGACCACGATCTAGAACGTACCAGTGCACAGCTGGTGTTTTCTGCCTTCTCAGCAAAAAATGGCCCAGAAAATAATGAAGATGATACAAGGAGATTACATTGAAAGGCCGGACTTTGCTCTGAAGTCTATAGGCAAGTGACCTCTCCCTCCCCATCTGCCCACCTCAGGATAGAGGGGACCTGGACAGAGGGAGGCCTCCTGGGGGGACATTTGGGCTGAGACCTGGTGAGGAGGGAGAAGCATTCCAGACCAAAAGAACAAATGTGGAAGGTTCCCTGTGAGGAGGCCATCAAGAGCAAACCCGGAGGAGGTGAGTGGGCAGGGCAGCTGCGAGGAGGGAGGTGGGCAGGGCGGCCAGGAGGAGGTGAGATGGACAGGGCTGCCCCAGAGGAGGTGAGGTGGGCAGGGCTGCCCCAGAGGAGGTGAGGTGGGCAGGGCCTTTGGGATAGGGAGGTGGGCAGGGCGGCCCCAGAGGAGGTGAGGTGGGCAGGGCCT
>CAUYRH010168366.1:0-10668 GCA_963574655.1 Perodicticus potto
GCCTGCTGCTTTTTCAGGATTACTAAGAAGTATAAGATTTCTATATAAATGTCTTCATATAGTGATTTAAAGGCCATGAAGGCTATGTTAAATAGTTTAATGAAAATATTTTAGATTGTATATAAAGTCAGCACATTGTGCATCATGATTGCACCAATGTACACAATTATGATTTAATAAAAATTAAAAAAAAAAAGAAGTATAAGATTTCTTTCTTTTTCTTTTTTTTTGAGACAGAGTCTCTTTATGTCGCCCTTGGTAGAGTGCCGTGGCATCACAGCTTACAGCAACCTCCAACTCTTGGACTTAAGTGATTCTCTTGCCTCAGCCTCCCAAGTAGCTGGGACTACGGTGCCTGCCACAATGCCTGGCTATTTTTTTGGTTGTAGTTGTCATTGTTGTTAGGCAGGCCCAGGCTGGATTCGAACCCTCCAGCTCTGGTGTATGTGGCTGGCACCCTAGCCTCCCTCTGAGCTCCCTCAGGTGCTGAGCCTATTTCTTTTTTTTATTGTCTTGTTTGAGACCCTGTCTAGTAGGAATGGGGTCTCATCTCATTTATTGTTGGTATCTATAGCTACTTAATAATATTGTTGAGTCATGAATACTTTGCCTGCATTCTTTTTTTATTATAATTGTAGAGATTATGTCTTTGAGAAATTGAAAAGAGATAGGTAACAAGCAAGGCAAAAGCAAACATTTTTTAATTATAAAAAGAAAACTTATAGTTTTAAATCTTTTTAGTTTAGAAAAAAGAATCTGTGTTAAATTCATTTTCCACTTGTAGAGGTACATGAGCTATATTAGTCATCCTTTTAGTTATGAACAGAAAAGGGAAGAAGTTAAGTTTTGGAATATAATATCAATTAAAGGAAATCATTTGTTAAGAACATGTCCAGTTCCTGTAAGAGTCAGACAGAGTACTGCCAATTAAGCAAGAAAAATGGCTGTTGTTTCAAAAAGTAAAGAGAATTTTTTTTTTCAGATACAGATGAGTGACCTTGGGTCTTCTGCTGAGTGCTCGTACTTTATTTCAAGGCTATTCATAACATAGCAACCACAGTTTTTAGCGGGCAAAAAGATAGAAAAAACAGTTTTTAACAAACTTTGTATTAACTTTATAATGGTAAATTGACCTTTTGAGATTTGACTTTTGATGTATTTTTTTATTACTTTAAATATTTATACAAGAATAGAAATTTAAGAGGCCTTAAATATAAGTTTTATAAACTGAGAACAGACAACTTTTTTTTTTTTTTTTTTTGCAGTTTGGCTGGGGCTGGGTTTGAACCCTCCACCCTTGGCCTGTGGGGCCAGTGCTCTACCAGCTGAGCCAAAGGCGGTGCCCCAACTTTGTTGTTTTAATTAGAGATTTTATTTTCATTATAATTAACTTAATCATATACAAAATTTAAAAAACAATTTTATAAACTTTTACGAGTTACATGTATAATTTTTACCATTTTAAAATTTCTTGTTTTTGTTAAATCTTTTTTAAATCATCAATTACTTTAAAACAAAAAATTTTTATACAAGTTTTTTTTTGAGAGAGAGTCTCATTTTGTCATCCTCGGTAGAGTGATGTGGCATCATAGCTCACAGCAACCTCAAACTCCCGGGTTTAAGCAATTCTCTTGCCTCAGCCTCCCAAGTAGCTGGGACTACAGGTGCCCGCCACAACGCCCGGCTATTTTTAGAGATGGGGTCTCGCTCTGGCTTAGGCTAGTCTCGAACCTGTGAGCTCAGGCAATCTACCTGCCTTGGCCTCCCAAGTGCTGGGATTACAGGCGTAAGCCACCGCCCTTGGCCTAAGATTTTTTTATATACATTTCTTTTGTTGTTGTTAAAGGTACATTTTTATATTCATGTCTTTTAATATATTTATTTACTTTTTTTGTTGTTATTTTTAGTACTGTTGGTAATTGGATAATCCAATTTAACATATATATTGAGATTCTATATCTCCATGACCCATTTTCAAGCTTCTGCCAGGTGAGATCAGTCAGTATCCGGTATGTGACTGGGGCAGAGCTGTATCCGTTTTCTCAGGGTAAGGTGATAGGGATGCTCTGGGTGTTGAGTTAGACTGTCCACTTCTCGTCACTGTCTGGTTTCACAGGTGACTGAGGCATCCAGGCAGGAATGCCATCTACTTTTATTGCTGTTGGTGTGGACAGGATCACTAAATAGGAGCTTTTTCACTGTGACTTCAGTGGGCTCAGGCTTTTAACTTTAATTTACATCCGGTTTACCTGGAGAATAGGGATGGACTGGGGGAGAAAAACTAACAGGATGTTTATCATTCACCTAATCCGAAATCTTTTTTATTGTTTTTTTCAGACATTAGTTGGTTAGTAAGTTTTGTTTTTTCAGTTTTTTCAGGGTCCCTGTTCAACTTCTTAAAATACTGTGATATAGTATTTTATAGGGTGAGTACTTTGTTTGGTTTTTTTTTTTAATAGAAGTATATCTAATTTTTTTTTTTTTAGAGACAGAGTCTCACTTCGTCACCCTCAGTAGAGTGCTGTGGCGTCCCAGCTCACAGCAACCTCCAGCTCTTGGGCTTAGGTGATTCTCTTGCCTCAGCCTCCCAAGTAGCTAGGACCACAGGCACCCACCACAATGCCCGGCTATTTTTTTATTGCAATTTGGCTGAGGCCGGGTTTGAAACCACCACCCTTGGTATATGGGGCCGGTACCCTACTAACTGAGCCACAAGCGCCTCCCAGAAGTATATCTAATTTTAATCAATGTTAATGGTAAAGCCTGGATTCACTGAAGTTTAGATTCTCAGCCTTTTTTTATAGCCTTTAATTGTTTTACTTATTCTTTCAATTTTTCGAGAACTTCGTGGCCTGTAGGCAGCATGCAGTTTTTAGTCAATTTCTAACATGGTAGCAGTTTGTTGAACGATGTCCGCCGCAAAAGCAGGTCCACTGTCACAGCCTATACTCATACCTAAGGATGATTTCTCTGAGCAGAAAACGTGATTTATTTGGCTTTTTCACTTCAAGTAGGAAAAGCTTCGACCCACCCTGAGTATATGCAAATATCAGCAGATATTTATTTCTTTTGTTTGGAGGCATTTCAGCAAAATCTACCTGAATATTTTCAAAGGCTGTAGTTCCTACACTTTGAATACCTGGTGGCACAAGGGGGCCTTGTTTGGCATTAAATTGGCTACAGGTGACATATCTTTGTCTTACTGCTTTTGGCAGACGTGCTAGATGTTTTGTTGCAGAAATACTTTTCTAATAGTTGCTCTAGAGTGGAGTGCTCTAGAGGGGTGGACTTGTGTATATTCTGCACTACAGTTTGTTCTTAATTCTGGCACAATTATTCTTTCCTCTGGTAAACGTGTCTACCTGTTATTTATGGCCAACGTTTGCTTTTGTGCTGTCTACAGGTGTTGCATTTGGGACCTGAGGTAGTAGGGCTGCCAATACACACTGGCTTGCCGTTACCCAGCGTGATTCAGCATCAGCTTTAGTATTCTTTAAAATAACATGTCTTTGCCTTGTTGGAGTCCTTTGTAATGCGTGATTGCCGCCTTGCTGGGTTTGTTCTATACAGCCTTTCATAGGTTTAATACTTCTTGGTGGTATTTAATTTGTTTTCCAGTTGAGTTTAATAGTTTTTTTCTATACATCACACCATGCACATGCAGGGTGAAAAAGGCGTACTTTGAATCAGTGTAAATGTTGACTGTCTTATTTTTATTTAATTCTAGAGCTTTGGCCCCGGGCAGGAGCCTTTGAGCTTCTATTATTTCGTTGTCTGTAACTACTGTATATTTTGCCTTTCAATGACTAAAGGCATCTACAAAACTGCTATCATTTACAAGTCTAATTAGGTTTTGTCCAGGGCTTATTCTGTAAATCTGGGTGGCTAGAATCAACTTGCTCCACTACTTCTTGGCAGTCACATTTTAAAGGAGCATCACTGCCAGGGGTCAGGGTAGCTGGGTTGAGCGTATTACATATAGTAACTTCTAATCTGGGATTGTCACACAATAGACTTTGAAATTTGGTAAGCCTGGAGTTCATTAACCAATGATATCCTTTAGAGTTCATTAAGGTGACAACTGCATGGGGCACTTTTACTGTCAGGTTTTGCCAATCAGGTCCTTGCACAAGTATAGCTGTTGCTGCTAGAGTTTTTTTTTTTTTATTAAATCATAGCTGTGTACATTAGTGCAATCATGGGGTGCAATGTGCTGGGTTCATAAACAATCTGAAATATTTTCATCCAACTGTTCGACATAACCTTCATGGGATTTTCTCGTTTATTGTATGAAAACATTTGTATTCTGCATTTAGTAGGTTTCCGGAGACTTTACCTCTTTCATGTTTACATGGATGGAGCTGGAACACATTCTTCGTAGCTTTTTTTTTGCAGTTTTTTAGCCAGAACTGGGTTTGAACCCACCACCTCCGGTATATGGGGCCGGCGCCCTACTCCTTGAGCCACAGGTGTCTCCCACTGCTAGAGCATTTAGACAGGGCAGCCAGCTTCTAGTTACTCCATCTAATAGTTTAGATAGTATCTAACAGAGCGAGTCTGTGACCTCAGGGTCTGTGTTAAAACTCTTACTGCCGGTTTCTTTTTTCCTGATATATAAAAAGTGAAAGGTAGAGTTAAGTCCAGGAGGCCAAATGCCAGAGCTGTCATTAGTTTTTTTTAATGGGTTGGAATGCTTTTTTCTGGTGTGGGGGGTTCCCACATAGGCAACAGAAGCCGGCATCTCATAACTGGCTCAGTGCCTGTGGCTCAAGCGGCTAAGGCACCAGCCACGTACACCTGAGCTGGCGGGTTCAAATCCAGCCTGAGCCCGCCAAACAACAATGACGGCTGCAACCAAAAAATGGCCAGGTGTTGTGGCGGGCGCCTGTAGTCCCAGCTACTTGGGAGGCAGAGACAGGAGCCCAGGAATTGGAGATTGCTGTGAGCTGTGATGCTACAGCACTCTATGCAGGGTGACAGCTTGAGGCTCTGTCTCAAAAAAAAAAAAGTCTCATAACTGCCCTCCTGGCCTTGGGAACAGGCAGGTTATAAATCATCTGCTTTTTTTTTCTTTTGTTTTAGAGGCAGAGTCTCATTTTGTTGCCCTCGGTAGAGTGCCATGGCGTCACAGCTCACAGCAACCTCCAACTCTCGGGCTTAGGCGATTCTCTTGCCTCAGCCTCCCAAGTAGCTGGGACTACAGGCGCCCGCCACAACACTTGGCTATTTTTTGTTGCAGTTTGGCCGGGGTCAGGTTTGAACCTGCCACCTTTGGTATATGGGGCCGGTGCCCTACTCACTGAGCCACAGGTGCCGCCCATAAATCATCTGCTTTTTTTTTTTTTTTCTAAATCTAAGCTTTTTTGGCCTTTTGCTATGGTGAATCTTAGATATTGTACTTGTTGGCATAATTTTGCCTTTTTTCTGGAAATTTTATATTTAGAGTTTTCTAAATGTTTTAACAACATCTCAGTTCCTTGAGCACCTCTTTTCCTACTCTCCTGGCCTAACAGTCAATCATCTCCACATTGCAGTAAGGTACACCGTGACTGTTGTGCAGGAAAGGTTGACAGGTCCTTGGCCAGTGCCTCTCTAAAGATCGTAGGGGAGTTTTTGAACCCTTGTGGCAACTGAGTCCAGGTATGTTGTCGAACAACACCATCTCAGGCGTCTTCCCACCGGAAGGCAGTTTCTGACTTACTGGAGCCACTCGGACAGTAAAGAAAGGCATCTTTCAAATCTAAACAAGGAAACCAAGTAACCTCTGCTGATACCAAGCTAAGAAGAGTACACGGGTTTGGCACTGCAGGGTGCAAAATTACAGTAGCTTGATTAACTAGTGTCAAGTCTTGCATGGGGAGATACTTTGAGATCCCTGGCTTGGGTACTGACAAAAGAGGGGTGTTTCATTGTGACTGGCAGGGGCGGATAATTCCATAGACCTCAGTTTGTTTCATGGAGTTTGAATTCTGTCCGTGCTGCTTTTGGCATTGGATACTTACTGCCTTTGTCTGACAGGTTTTGCCCCTGTCTTTAGTTCCACATATATAGGTTCTTGGTTTATAGCCAGTCCAGGGGGGTTATTTTTTGTCTATACTTTAGGCCACTTAGCAATTAACTCTGACTTTAAGTTTTTTCATTTTGGTCTCATGACTAATCTTCATTTTTTTTTTTTTTTCTGGGGCATACTTACAATTAACAATAGACATGGTGGCTCGGTGCTTGTGGCTCAAGTGGCTAAGGTGCCAGCCACATCCACCTAAGCTGGAGGGTTTGAATCCAGCCCGGGCCCGCCAAACAACAATGATGGCTGAACCAAAAATAGCGGGCATTGTGGTGGGCACCGGTAGTCCCAGCTACTTGGGAGGCAGAGGCAGGAGAATCGCTTGAGCCCAAGAGTTGGAGGTTACTGTCAGCTGTGATGCCACGGCCCTCTACCTAGGGCGACAGCTTGAGGCTCTGTCTCCAAAAAGAAAAACAAAAAAACAATAGACATGGTGTAGGAACCTTGAGATCAAGAGTTTCCTTCTTAGTAAATGCCAGCGTAGCCTTCAGTTTACTTAGTAAGTCTCTTCTTAATAAAGGAAATGGGCAATTTGCATATAGAGAAACTGATGAGTTACTTGGTGTCCTTCAGTGCTACAGGGTCTAGGTAGGCAGAAAGGTTGGGCGGCTAAACTTCCAGTTGCTCCCATTGGTCTGGGAGGAGAGAGGGGCTACAGGCCTAGTCACTACAGAGTATTCTGCACCAGTATTTACTAAAAAGTTCATATTCTTTCCTTTCCCTTTCATTCTAACCATAGGCTCAGCGTGGGGGGAGGAGAAGGGCTCCTGAGCCCGGTTCCCGTCAGTCTATAAGTGAGTCTATAGCTAAATTGAAGGCAGTTGTCTTTTCACTAGACGGTGGTGGGGGAGGGGGTGGCGTTAGGTTCCACCTCCTGCCCTTCAGCAGCTAATGGACATTCATTCTTCCAGTGGCCTAGTTCTTTGCAGTTGGCACACTGGTCTTTTTGCAGTCCCAAAAAGGGGGGTTGCATGGTGTCCCTCGTCCTCTCCCTCTGTCTCTATAGGGGCTGCTTCTTCTGCCCTCCACCGTTGCTGCCGTGATGTCAGCTTTATGTTTCAGCTGCCTGGCTTATTTTTTTCCGTGCCTCCCTCTTAAAAGTAGCATCCTTGTTTACAAACACCTTGTGAGCTATAGAAAGTAACCGGGTTGTGGTCATACCATCAAACTTTTCTTGTTTCTGAAGTTTTTTTCCCTATGTCTTCTGCACTTTGGCTTACAAAAGCCATGTGTACCACGCTCAGGCTCTGCAGCTTATCTGGGTTGAGTGTACATGCGGAATGCTTCACATAAGCATTCCTAAAATTGTCCTGGACTTTCCTTTTTTCTTTGCAAAACTTCATACACTTTATGAAGGTCAGTGGCCTTGGGGCCCCGTTCTGTAACTTTTGCAAAATTGCATTTTGGTATCTGGTCTATTTCTGTATTCCTTGGGGGTCACTGGGGTCCCATTGAGGGTCCTCACCAGGCAGATGAGCTCGTACATACTCCTCCAGGTTCTGATAATCTCCTGGGGCATTTTTTTTCTAACCACTTTGTTGCTGTTTGCAATACCCACCTGCACTCATCAGTACTAAACACGTCCATTAAGAGCTGGTGGCAATCTATCCCGTGGGATGGTGGGTTTGAAATATACTACACATGAGCTCCACCACTGCTTGTGGTTTTTCTGTATAAGAAGGTGTGTTATTTTTTTCAGTGTAATAAATCAGTAGAGGGGAATGGTTGGTACACCATTACCCTCCTTTCTTGCCAATGCCCTTCCTTGTCCAGACTGGCATATTGGGTTTCTTGGAATGGCATCTGTATGCCAGGTCTTGGTCTCAATCTGGCAGCCAGTGGGGGAGATTTAGGTAGATTAGGTTGTCTAAGATCATCACCTACTGCACCTCTCTCACCTCCTTCAGACCTTCCTGATGGAATGCCAGGCTCAGAGGGGCTGCTGGGTTGTCTCACGTTACCTGGAACATAGGGTAGTGGCCTTATGTGTATTTCGGGTGGGTCTTCTGGATTGGGATCTACTAGTAGGTGGCCTTTTAACTTGTCACCAGGATTTTTAATTCTTGGGTTTCTTTTTGTTTGTTTGTTTTAGCTACCATTCCAATTGCCGCCTGTCCTCTCAGCCACAGGCATAGCTCTAACACTAGTGTCAGCCAGTCCTTGATCAGGGTGTCCAGGCTTGCCAGTCACTATTCTCCTTACCTCCTTTGCTAGACTTGCATCTAAACTCCTTTTTGATGGCTTCAAAGAATGGCCATTCTAGCTGATAAAGTTTTAAAAACTTTTTAGAGGTTATAGTAACTTCATAGTCTTCTACAAAGCTTTTTTAAAAAATTCTGAACTATTAATTTTAGGGGAGTTTCCTTAGATGGTGCAGGACCCATCCCTGCGGCCCAAACAAACAAGGGGGGTGTTGAAGATCTCTCAGGAACCCACCTGGCTGCGCCTCTCAGCAGGCTGTAAGGAGTATCTTAGCTAAGGTGCACCCGTTTAAGCCCTGGCCTGGTTCCCTCTGCACAGCAAGTCGCCGCTATGTGTTATGATGTCTCCACCTGAGTCTCCATGAACCGCAGGTTAGGGTCCAATCGAGCTATGTAACTGTAACCACTCATGGAGTTACACAGTTACTCATTCTTTTACAGACTAAACAATTTCTCTTAATTCTTTTTTTACTTTTGCTGAGGCCTTTTGCCTCCTGGAGGCCTTCTCCTTTCTCCTTTTTTTTGGCCCTTCTTACTGAGGCCCCCTGGCTCATGGAGGTCAATTCCTTTTCTTGTCCCTTTTTACTGAGGCTCCTGCCTCAAGGAGGTGATCTATCTCCTTTTCCACTCCTTGGAGTGGGCTTTACTAGTATTATGCCAGTAAATATAATCCAGTTCTTCTGGATATGTTTACTGGTATAAATATAAATATTCTTTTTAATCCAATTCTTCTTGCCTCAGTCCGGAGATGCATGTCCCCCGTACGTTCCTCTGTTGGTGAGCTGGCGCTGCAAAGGACCACCATGGGACCTCCCGGCCACTCTGCACAGGAGCGCTCTTAGGGAACTGCATCAGTCAGGGTGCCGGGCAGTATCCCCCAGGGGTGTTACACCCAGCATGCAGAAGCCCCCAGAGTCTCTCAGTCCCAATCCGCCTGCTCCTTTTCCCAGTCAGGGAACCAAAAATGTTGCAGGAAAACGGGGAATTAAAACATATAACATTTACACTATAGAGATAGGGACATTTATTTATTTATTTATTTATTATTTTTATTAAATCATAGCTGCATACATTAATGCAAGCATTGGGTACAATGTGCTGGTTTTATATACAATTTGGAATATTTTCATCAAACTGGTTAACATAGCTTTCATGGCATTTTCTTAGTTATTATGTTCAGACTTTTATACTCTACATTTAGTAAGTTTCACCTGTACCCCAGGGAGAGTAATTGGTGAGATAGGAACCTTTTTTTTTTTTTTTTTTTGTAGAGACAGAGTCTCACTTTATCGCCCTTGGTAGAGCGCCCTGGCGTCACACAGCTCACAGCAACCTCCACCTCCTGGGCTTAGGCGATTCTCTTGCCTCAGCCTCCCGAGTAGTTGGGACTACAGGCGCCCGCCACAACACCTGGCTATTTTTCTGTTTTGCAGTTCAGCCGAGGCCGGGTTTGAACCCGCTACCTTTGGTATATGGGACCGGCGCCCTACTCGCTGAGCCACGGAAGCTGCCTGAGATAGGGACCTTTAATTGCCGCTGAGAACTCAGTATTTCAGGCCTTAAGGCACCTGAATTCTCACGGGCATTAAAGGTTCCTCCTTCTATATTGTTATCGTAAATGTCTGTCTGTTTTAATTGTTTGTTTTTCTGCAACAATATAATTCTGGTCTGAGGGGTCTCCTCTGTAGTTTTGCCCTGGAATTGCTCCCTGATCCAAAACTCATAACCTGACTTTTGACTTGTGGTCTTTTGCATCTGTAAACGATGGAATCTACTTTTTCTGACTTGCCTTAAAGAAAATCCATGGAATTCAGTCGTGTGAACACAAGTGAACGCCGTACTCTGGAACACCGAGACTTAGGGCCTGAGGTTTCAGACTGATGTGTCAGAAACTTCTAGAGACAGATTATTACTGAAGAAAATTAACAGGATGGTTGTCGGCACCGAAAGCTAAATCCCTTGCTGTCTTAGAACGGCCTCAGTGACTTGGCAAAGAGGGGAGGGAAAGCCCAATGCCCAGCCTGGTAAAGCAGAAGCCCTTTTGTTTTATCTATCCTTTCTTTACATCGAGGTAAAATTCACATAACATAAAACTAATGACTTAAAAGTGTCTAATTCAGTGGCATTTAGTACATTCACAGTGGTATGCGACCATCACTTCTATCCAGTTCTAAAACATTTTCATCTCCCCAAAAGGAAATCCTATCCCCAATAAGTAGGATATAGGAGCACTCCCTGTCCACGCAAGCCCCTAGGAGAAGCCTTTTTTTTTTTTTTTTTTTTTTTGAGACAGAGCCTCAAGCTGTCACCCTGGGTAGAGTGCTGTGGCATCACAGCTCACAGCAACCTCCAATTCCTGGGCTCAAGCGAGTCTCCTGCCTCCGCCTCCCAAGTAGCTGGGAC
>CAUYRH010168368.1:0-19754 GCA_963574655.1 Perodicticus potto
CAAGATCATGGGTGAGAAAGCCCAAACAACTTTGATCCTAAACTAACATACTAAGTATCATACATTGTTATTTCTGTCATTGTTATTTCTGATAAAATTTAGCAAAAAATAAGGACAGTAACAGTGAGCTCCCAGATTTTACACTTATAGCTTGAAAAGTCCTATACCTTGTTTTATTTTATTTTCTATATTTCTTCTATCCATCTCAACAAAACCTTAGATATTAAATGATCTTAGGAGCTTTCAAAAAATTAAATAAAAATTATTATTTTACTCATACCATAATATCTTTCTTTATGCTTTTTTCAGTTGCATTTAATGGTTGAACAAAATTATTTGGTTTAAATATATTAGAAATATTTTCTGTATTTTACCAATTTTATTTCTATTCTGTTAACTCATTTTTACTTCAATAATTTTGGAATATTCTTCACAAAGTTTTGCTTCACTACTTTAATTGTATTTTGGATGATGATGAATATTAAATTATTTCTGCATAAATTGTGTAAAGTTCATGTTTCATACTCATAGGAAAGAATTTCTTCCTAAGGATTAGGGTTAAGTATACTTTGCAATCTGCCTAACTAATCATGTGGGCATACCACTGGTATTAATCCATTTGAAAAATAAAATGGAAAGAACATAAATATTTATAATAAATACTATACTTAGCTGAGGCCTGATTTACAAGACTTCAAATGTATACTCTGAATACAAATTCATTTCATTTAAAGTTTATAATTCATTCCTAACATTCTAGTCAGTAAAACAATTTTACTGTAAATCACTAAACAATTTCTGTCAATGTCTTCGAAAATTTGCTAGGAATTTAAGCCTTCTCTGCTGAGATATTACCACTAATTTTAAACTAAATAAACCTTTTAATTAAATTTGATTAGCATTTATTTAATGGTATTGTTCCTCAATTACTGGTATGAGGCAATGTGATTGAAATAATAATTAGTGAAACATTACACATCCACATGAAGTATAAACAGAAGATAATGGAAAATTATATAAGGTAAAAGCCAAAATGAAGTATAATATTTCCCTATTAAAAACATATGTTTTATCTCGTTTAGGAAGATCGGAAAAACCTTTATGGAAATAATGACATTTCATATGGTCCTTCAGTAATATGTAGCCTTGAGAACAGGAAGCCTGAAAGAGCCTAGCAGTGCTAGCGCAATGGAAAAAAGAACATAGACGGGAAATTAAAGGATTTAACTGCACAGTTAAGGGAATATAATATAATTAAGATACTTTGGGTGCATAATTATATGAAAATCAATTAGGGACTTTAACTATGGGAAAGAAAATTGATTCTGAAATGTATAAGACTTTGTACCAGAGAGGTGGATCATGCCAGTTTTACCTGATAAAAAATTTAAAGGCCTTTGAACAATGGAATCATGTCATAAGAGATTTGCTAAATTGGACTTATCGATGTTACTAAAGAAAATTTATATTAAAGGCTATTCCTGCTCTCAGTAGGGAAAAATACACTAGTGGATTAAATAAGGATGGAAGCACTGAAAATTCTCAAAGAATAGTACTTATTTGAGAAACAATGGAGAATTAGAATTTATACAATGGAAGCATAAATGGGCATGCTCACTGTAATGGTACTTAATTCAAATGCTTATAAAAATTACACAGATTTATAAATATACCTTCTGTTAATTATTGAAATATCAAAAGTGAAACATTTATTTATCCTAAAAGCAGTTATATATAATTTAATATTAGATTAGTGAGAAGCTAAATGACATGTTTGATATATGCACTTGGAAATAAAAGACATAATTCCAGGACTTTTCAGCCTAAATTGAAATTGGGAAAGAGTAACATAGACAAACAAAGATAATAATTTTAGTCTATAAAATTTACAGAATTACTGGTGTATGCATATCTTTTGGTATAGTTGAGAAATTCTAAGAAGACAAATTTAAGCTAACTTCTAAATTATATAAATGTCCTATCTTGACAAAAAGAGGAGTATTATTTCATCAGGTACTATAGAAAGTTCAAAACACTTGAGATATGAGAGAACTCTGTTTAAATCACAAAATAATTCATACATGGCTGAAGTCTACTATGGTTTAAAGAGACAGCTAATAAAATTAAGGTGGAGGTTATGGTAAGTCACATCATAGAAGAGCATAGTAGAGTTATAATAAGTCTTCTTTTATTTTTCTTTTAAATTCCCATCTGCAAAAACTTAATAATATACATTATTCCCATAGCCATAGGACATTTTCCAAAATAGATCAGATGTTAGGCCACAAAACAATCCTCAGAAAATTCAGAGAAGTCAAAATCATAACTACATATCTTCTCAGACCATAGTGAAATAAAACTAGAAATCAGTTTCTAGAAGAACTCCTATAATTACACAGCTACATCAAACTTAAACAGATTGCTGCTGAATAATCTTTGAGTCAATGATGAAATCAAAAACGAAATCAAGTTTTCCAAATTGAACCACAAAAGCAACACAAGCTCCCCAAATTTTGGGGCAATACCAAACAGTGCTGACAAAGAAGCTCATAGCATTAATTGTCTACACCAAAAACACAGAAATATCACAAACTAATAACTTAGTGACATACCTCGAGGAACTATAAAAAGAAGAATCAAAACTCAAAGCTGGCAAAAGAAAAGAAAAAACAAAGAGGAGAGCAGATCAAAACAAAATGAAAACCAAGAAAAAAAAAGGATCAATAAAATACAAATTTAGTTAATTCAAAGGGTAAACAAAATCTATGAACCACTTAGATTAGCCAGAAACAGAAGGTAAAGCATTCAAATAGGTTCAATCAGGAAAGAAAAAGACGATATTACAATTGATACCATAAAAATACAAAATATCACCCTAGACGTCTATGAATGCCTCTGTGCACACAAACCAGAAAATCTACAAGACATGGATAAATTTTTGAAAACACACATTCTCCTATGCTTGAATTAGATAAAGATAGAAATTAAGAACAAACCAAAGGGTAGCAAGACGTACATATTAAAAAAAAATCTCACAATTAAGAAAGCCTTATCTGGATGTCTAAATATCTAGCAATTTCAGGGAAATTTTCTTCAAATATTCCCCGAAATAAGTTTTCCATGCTTTGTGCGTTTCCACCTTCTCTTTCAGGGATATATATGATGCTTGTTTTTGCTCATTTTATATAATCTTGTATTTCTCATAAAGAATGTTCTCTTGATTCTTTTTTTCTACATTTTTGATTGGGCTAATTCAAAAGCATTGTCTTCAAACCCTTTCTTCTGTTTGATCTAATCTGTTGCTAAAGCATCCTACTGATGTTGACATTCCTTAAGTGACTTTCATTTTTGTAAATATTGTTATATTGTTCTTACATTATCTCTGTCGTGAGTCCATCCGTCCTTCCTTCCTTCCTTCTTTCCTTCCTTCCTTCTTTCCTTCCTTCCTTCCTTCCTCACTCCCTTCCTTCCTTTCTCCTCCTCCTCCTCCTTCTCTCTCTCTCTCTCTTTCTCTCTCTGACTCTCTTATTTTGGAGACGGTCTTCTTCTGTTTCCCAAGAGTATACTGCTATCTCATCATCACACCTCATAGCAACCTCAAACTTTTGGGCTCAAGCAATCCTTTGCCTCATCTTCCTGAGTAGCTGGGACTAGACATCTGCCACAACTGATAAAGGGCAGGTGGTGCCCTGGCTTGGGCCACTCCAGCCCACCCAGAAGGACCTGTCTCACCTGCATGGCAGCCCCAGTGGTGTTGGTGAGGCAGGATATAGGGAACTGAGAACTGGAGAACCAAGTGCAGTAGAAAGGGGAGAGCTTGACGAAAGCCTGTGTGTCCTTAATTAGCTGAGAGAGTTCACTGCACAGCCCTGCTGCTGTCCTTGCCCACCCTAGAACCACCCATGGACCTAGAGCACCCTTCCCTGAGAGCATTTCACAGGCCTGGGGATGATACAGGGTTCCCCCATTCAGGGATGAAGGGGGACCCCCTATTTCCTAGGCCACGACAATTTCATGTACGTTTCCTAGACTTGGGCAATTTCATGACGGGAATACCTCATTCACCTTGCCTCTAGTGGAATGGGCTGTATCCATCCATTCATTAATGCACTCATTCACCTTGCCTGAGCAGAAGGGACCGTATCCATTCATTGGTCACCAAGTGCAGGCCACATGTAACTGCAAAGGATCCATGTGACTATATAATATATACACACCCTTAGACAAAGGACTCAGGTAGAGATTTTCCAACTTGGGTCTTTCCATCTGCCAGGACCTCTGGTGTTTTCTGTCTAATAAATCTTATCTTACCACTGATCTAGTAATGATCCAACGGGTTCATATTTTGAATCCCTGAGACTAAGCACCTACTAAAGAAAGAAATTCGGGTAACACAAGACAGCTATTTTACCAGAGTGAGTGATCTCACTCTTGCTCACTATGGTCTGAACTCCTGAACTCAGGCTTCCCCCTTACCTGCCTCTGCCTCACAGAGCTAGAATTAGAAGCATGAGTCACCTGCCAGGACTCTCATGAATTTTTTATTCATATGCTGATCATTTTTTGTGTGTGTGGGGGGGTGGTTCTTTGTGTTGGTTTTTCACCTTTCTTGTCAATCCCATTGATCTTACTTGCCATACATACTACTTATTCCTTATCTGATATTTCAACACTTTTCTTTCACTTGGATCCCATTGTTGGAGAATTATTGTAATCTCTTCATGGAGTCGAAACAGCCTGCTTTTCCTGTTGTCTGAATTCTTAAGCTGGAGTCTTCCTATTTGCAACTTCTTCCCTCAGCTCAAAACAAATAGCTTTGTGGTCCTTCCATTCTCCTCTATAAAAAATTTATTGCTCAGTTAAGAGAGGGGGAGGTCTCTATGGGGTGACTGTGCTCTACTATGGAGAGACTGACGGGAAACCGAGGGTTAGATTCTCTGTGAGTGTTTAACACTACTGCCCTCCTGCATCTCCCTGTGCCCCTGTGGTTTACACTAGTGGGTGAGGTGTGGCAGGTGTGTTAGGTCACACTGTGGGTGGTTGGCACATGGAGGCCTGGGCCTTTTTTCCACCCAAGTATGTCAGACGTGGAGCTGCCCAGATAGCAGGGGCTGGCAGTGGCTTGGAGTCCCCAGGTATCCTCCAACTTGGTTCAAATGGCAGCAACAGGGCTAAACAACATAGGCCCACAGGGAGCACAAGCGTGGCTATCCTTCCTAATCCCTCCTTTATCCAGCAGGAGTGACAATGAAGTGGCAACAATAGATCTTTCAGCTTAGAGACCATGTTCTGAGGCTGGGACCTCAAAATGGTAACAGCCATGGCATCCGAGGGCTGGGAACCAGCAGGGTCCCACTGTATCTTCTCTCTGGAGCAGTGCCACTGTGCAGTACAAGTGAGCTCCTTGGCTCATACCTGAGGGCTACTGTGGAAAGGGGGCCTCGGAAGCTCTAATTACAATCTCTGTGGGGTACCTCCAAACTGGCAAGAGACGGTTGCCCCACTTCCTTTTTTTTTACTTTGAGTACCTCTAATCACCTCTCTCTCGACTCCCAATTCTGTCTCCTACCAGAGCTATCCAAGCAATCCCAAGTTGAGCATGTACTCGCCGTTTTTGATCCTCTCTTTAAGGGCAGCTTGTACGGCTGCTTGCAGTTTGCCGTCTTAGCCTCAGTGTGAGTTTTTCATAATGTTAAGGTAGTTTATTTTCTTTTCACATGATTTTTTTATGATGGAAGAGTTTTGAATTTGTTCAAATGCCTTTTCTACATCAATTGAAATCACCCTGTATCATTTTTTTTCCATTGTGTTATGGTATTATAACACAATAATGTTATTGTATTGTGTTATTATATTGATCAACTTATATATATTATCCTTGAATTTTAGGAATAAATTACATTTGGCCAGAGTATATAATTTTTTAAAAATCTGCAAAATTCATTTTCGTTTGTTTGTATGTTGCTAAAGATTTTTGCAAAAATGTTCATAAAGGATGCTGATCCATAGTTTACTTACAGTGTCTTTTTAAGTATCAATGTTGCTGGCTAAGAGAATGAGTTAAAAAGTATTCTCTGCTCTTCAATTTTTTTATTTGGAAAATTTTGAGAAAGAAGGGTGCTAGTTTTTCTCTAAACTCTTGGTAGAAATCACTAGTGAAACATCAATTCCTGGGATTTTCTTTGTCATGGGTGTAAAAGCTGTTGCCACAATTAACCTAAATTAGCCACACCTTACCATCCAAGTGTAGGAGTCTTCCTCCTGGAATGAAAGCCTTTAATAAACTCCAGAGTTATATCAGGCCAATTTTGCCTTTGTAATTTTGGTCTGAGTGTGAAGACAGGTTCCTGGTTATTCCTACTGTGACATATTTACAGATGATACATAATAATTCATGTTTAACTCTGATTGTATACAAATACATTGATTAGTTTGCAAGCTTTGAAAATTTAGTTATCATCTCTCAATATGGGACAGCTTTACCATACACTTATTCCAAACAATAGCATTTTCATTGTACAATGAACACACAAAAAAGAGAATTTAGGTTGTTATGGAAAAGTGGTTATGAGAAAACAATTAAATGGTTCAGAGGTATACGAGGAGGGGCTAAATAAGGTTAACGCAGCATTTATCATTATAAATGTGATGATGTACAAAGAAAAATTTCCAATAAGGTGGTAGGGACATATCTTTGGGCTCAAATGGCTAAACCATGAGAAATGCACTATTTAGTTTTAAACAAACTCATTGATTCCAATAGGCGCTGATTTAATTGGTCAGAGAAAACCTTTGCTTGTTAAAGGTGATTATGAACATAACCAGCAGAGTTACCTTAGTGAATAGAATGGTTAGTGCATTCATAAAACTAAATTTAAATTTTATTATTGATATTTGAGCTGCAATTACAGACCAGTTCAGATACATAATAGAGAACACAGACATGTATTTCTTCTATTTTCTGAGGCTGCTTATGTTGTGTTGTTGGGGTCAGTTATTCTGCCAGTAAACATAGAATACAAAGTAAAAATGTAAACTTCAAAAGTATTCCGCATGTGTGACTCATGAATCCAATTAAATGTTTAAAAGGAGATTTTTCTCACCTACAGAGAAAATAATAATTTGAACTAAAATCAATGATTCAGTAGGTACATTTGAGAGGGAAGAGTATGGAGAAATTTGGGCAGGTTTCAAAAAGACATTGAAAATGAGGAAAGTGAGTGGCTTATGTTGCCAAGGCATAATGAAAAAGTATCCTGTTAGGCAGGATATTTTGAATGCTAGTTACGGAAGTTAGTTATTTTCCTAAGTAAAATAATAAAATGAAATAAGAATAAAATAAATTGAAATAAGTAAAGTAAAATAAAGTAGAGTAAAATAAAATAAAATAACTGATTTACATACTTGGACAATCCAGGCATGATTGTATACAGGATTTCAGTGATGCAATCAAGAATTGATTCTTTATAATTGCTTAACTTAGAATTTTATTGCATTGTTCTCATTGCTAATTGACTTCTTTCTCATTGATACAAGATGGCTTCAGTGGTATCTAGTTTCTGTCAGCTCTGAATATGTAGAACAAGGATCTCCTTTCTCTAAAATTCTAAAAAACAAACAAAAATCTCAAGCTCCTTTGCTTTGGAGTGAACCCACTAGGTTCTTTTGCCTGACCTTGTACTAATACATGTGGTTGGATGGATGGAATAAAACAGATCAGCAAGTCTAAGTCACATCTGACACTTTCATCTTAGATCATATGAATTGCTATGATGCTAGGTGTCTTTATCCTTTAAAAAAGGAAAATTATTTCTATGTCTGCCAAAATAACAGATATATCACAAAATAGTTGGTCATGCAGTACTCTCTGCAGAATATATGAAATTTATGATTCAAAGTACTTGAAAAGTAAGAGATGTAGTTGAGAAATATTTAGTCAAAGTAAGGTAATATGTTAAATTTCCATTTTCAAATGACCACTGATCCCCCAACTGTTAAAAACCAGTGGGAATGTTCTGGTTGAAATCTTGAGGGTTTGAATGGATAATGGGTATTATACATAGAGATGTTAACAGACCAGTTAGTTGGCAATGAAATTATCCCAGAGCAAGAGGAGAAAAATGGGAAAGAAGTGACTGGACTCTGACTTCCATGCTGTTCAAAGAACCTGTAGAAATTCTCCTTACACATACACACGAAGAAATATTCCATAGGTTTCCTAAGAAAGGAAGGAGAAACTATAAAATGATAGAGTGTACATGCTGGATGACGTTATTTATAGAACAAAATGCTAAGCAATATTTAAAATGATGCACTTTCATGAATTTTCCTCAGATTATTAAATGTCAAAACATTATTATTTGGAAACTAATGACTTGCAAATTGATTTAATTAAACTATCACAAACCTTAATTCAGAAAATGTATTACTTTTTCTATTCAAGATTTCTGCTTACAAATGATGGCTTTCAATTATTTTTGGATTTATAGAAGTGATGCCAACATCTAATATTATGTCACTATTTGTTGCAAAGAGATGAATATCTGTCCGTAACAAAATCATTATCATATTGTTGACAGAGATTAAAATATACACTAAGAAGCCAGTAAATTTATTTATTTTTTAATGATAAACCAGACCAGGTTTTCTCTTCATAATATGCTGGTTCTAATCCCAATGTGGAGTTTGTAAGAAGAAAAAGTTTGATAGTTCCATCCCCAGCTATTCCCCTTTCAACAGATCTAACACTGAGTACATTCCCAGTGTGAGATGATGGGTGCTGCTGGGAAAATTATTCTAATCACAGAAAGTGGTGTAATTAATCTTACAAATATATGATCCCCAAACCTGACATGTCTACATTTTTGCTTGGGATTTTCTAATCAAATTACTTTAATTCATAACCCCTTTCATTCTCAGGTGATGACTTTTTTCTTTGGTAGGGATTTTTATGGCCCTAAGATCATGAAAGAAATGGATCTGAAGTTGTTATGGTTTTAATATAGTTTGTCCACATCAAAACTCATGTTGAAACTTGATCTCAAATGTGGTGATGTTCAGACTAGGAGAAATTGCTTCAGTGGTGGTTCCTCACAAAAGGCTCGGTCTTGTCCTTGAGATAGTGAGTTTCTACACTTGAAAAATGAGATTAGTTGTAGAAAATAGATTATTCTCTGAGAATAGGTTGTTATGAAGCAAAAGTACTCCTCCTGTTTGGATCTCCTATTTGGAATTTGCAATGTTTTGATGCAGCACAAAAGCACTTGCCAGAAACCAAGCAGATGCACATGCCGCGCTCTTGTATAAACCAGTTTTCTTTCTTCCTTTTCTTTTCTTACTTTTTTTTTTGTTAATCCAGCCCCAGGTATTCCAGTAGAGCAACAGAGAACAGAGTAGAACAGAACTTTTTCTTTTCTTGTAATGTGTTTGGTTTGGATATCAGTGTAAGATGATCTAATAAATTGAGTAGAGAAGTGAGCCCCTCACTGCAATTTGCTGGAAGAGAAACTAAAATTCTGTTAACACTTTATTTTTTTGTGAATTTTTTTTTGTATTAATACTTTATTTTATTTATTTATTTATTTATTTTTATTGCTTGAGATTCATCAAGGAAAAATACCCTGATTGCATTTGTTAGATAAAGTTCCTCTTATTATTGTGTTCCACCCCCAAGAGGGGTGCCATACACTGTGACCCCCCATCCCACTCCCTCCTCTGCTCTCCCCGCTCCCTCGTTCCCTTACCCCCCCACCATGTATTAGCCCATCTACTGCCTTCATGTTAGAATTGAGCACATTGGATTCTTGCTTCTCCAATCCTGTGATGCTTTACTAAGAAAAATGTGTTCCACCTCCATCCAGGTTAATACAAAAGATATAACGTCTCCACTTTTTAATGGCTGAATAGTATTCCATGGTGTACATATATCACAGCTTATTAATTCATTCCTGGGTAGATGGGCATTTAGAGTGTTTCCATGTTTTGGCGATGGTAAATTGAGCTGCAATAAACATTCTAAGAATAAAAGAATTTGGAAGAATAAAGTTTTTTAAAAAATATTCTCTTATTAAATCTTAATGACCACAAAATTTATAGTTATTCTCTATCACATATGATTTGTTGATTTGCGTGTCCTCTTTTAGTGTTGTCAGTGCTGCTAGAGCCTTAATATTTTATTAACTTTTTAAAGAAGCATTACTTTTTGTCTTTTATTGTCATTGTATTAGGAATGTTTTTCCTAATTTCAGTAGCATTGATTTTTTTATTGTCTTTTTATTTCCTTCTATCTACATCCTTTGTGTTTATTTTGCTATTTTTTGGTTAGTTTTTCAAGGTAAGAATTTAGGTTAGAATTTAAGACCTTTTCTTTTTTCTGATGTAAGCATTTAGTACAATTACTATTTCTAAATAGAGTGTTAACCCTATCTTATGTCATCTTTGTTTTTGCTTAGTTCTTTTTTTTTGTTTTTTGGCCAGGGCTGGGTTTGAACCCGCCATCTCTGGTATATGGGGCCAGTGCTCTACTCCTTTGAGCCAGGGTGCTGCCCTGCTTAGTTCTTTTTAATATTTCTGTTGAGACTTCCTCTTAGAACCACCTCTATTTTAGAAGAGTTTTGTTTAATTGACTTCTAATATATATTTTTCTTTTGTCTTTTCTTTATGGGTACTGTAATTTCACTAACTTTTCATTTGCTGAGATTTGTTTTATGACCCATACACACCTTAATGTGGTAAATATGTTATGGGCATTTGGTGATGAAAAAAAAAAAGCAAATGTGTATTATACCAGTGATTTTAAGTAGAGTGTTATAAACGAAGTCTGATAATTAAGTTCATGAACTTGCCGCCATGCAGCACTATAGAAACAGCTTAGTAGGGTTTCATAACTTTGTTATATCAGTGTCTCACAGCTGTGTTTGTGTCAACATAGGGCAGTGTCTTGCTGAGTGCTTTGCGTGTTTTCTACGCCGTTGTGAGAACGTTGGAGCTTAAATTAGAGCAAGGAACAAACATTAAATTTCTTCTTAAACTTGGTAAGAGTGGAAGTGAACTAAGGGATATGTCAGTTCAAAAGTTGGGGGATAGAAACACAAAGAAAACAGCAGTGTACAAGTGAATTAATTATTTTCTGAAGGTAGAGAAAGTATCACTGATGAAGGGAGGTCAGAGTAGCCAGTAATGAGCAAAACTGCTAAAAACATTGCAAAAATTCATCAAATTGTTGTCGGAAATCTTGGCCAACTGCAGGAAGCATAGAAGACCAAATATAAACATTGATAGAGAAACGGGAAGATCTTAACTGAAAATCTTGGCATGAAAAAGGTGTGTGAAAATATGGTCCCTAAGATGCTCACCAATGAGCAAAAGCAAAGGAGAGCAGAAGTCTGTCAATATCTTTCGGAGCTGTCAAGATGTTTTGGACCGTGTTACCACTGTTGGTGAAACATGGGTGCACCAATAGGACCCTGAAACAAAGTGTCAAACGGCGTAATGAAAGTCAGTCAATTCTTCTTAACCAAAAAATTTCCATCAGTCCAAATCAAGAGTCAAAATGATGCTGACGACCTCTTTTGGTATGAAAGGGATTGTTCAGTATAGATTTTTATCGGTGCAACAGTTTACCAAGTTTAGTAATTGCAAGTTCTAAAAGGCTGTGTAAAAACGTTAGATGAACATAATCTGATTTTTTCTCTGACAACTCATGGCTGTTGCAGAGTAACAATGCACCATCTCATATGGCATGGTCTGTGAGGGAGTTTTTAGTGAGTAAATAAATAATCTTATTGGATTATCACCCTTCCTACCCATCTGATCGGGCCACCCAATCACTTTTATTTATTCATCAAATTGTGTGTCAGAATTGTTAGTTAACTGTGAGAAGCATAGCAGACAGAATAAGCATTGATAGAGAAACAGGAAAATATTAACTGAAAATCTTGGCATGAGAAAGGAGAAAAGATAAAGAAAGTATTAAAAGGAAGACATTTTTATAAAATTTATTAATTTAGATTAATATGAGAAAAGCATTTAGAAGAATAATGTGACAAAACCTTTGATGGCCATTCCAGAAAAAGAGTTCCAAAATTCCTTTGAAGGGTGGACTAAGCACTCATGTCTGTGCATAGCTTTGAAAGTATTTGAAGTAATATTTGGAAATAAGGTCTGTAGCACCTAAGATGAGTTCATGAACTTAATTGTCAGACCTCCTCTACATCAATCTGCTCCTGTTGGTTGATTATGTTATTCAGATATGTACAGAGGGTGGCAAAAAAGTATACGCACATTTTAAGAAAGGAAAAAATACTGTATTACTCTCCTTCCAAGAGGTGTTCAATGTGATGTTAGTTCATCTTTGTTTTATCAAGTATATATTGGACATTACAAGTTTTGTTATGGTCGTTTATTGGAAAATTAGTTTTTAAAAAGCAGGAGTTCACTAGGCTTTGGGTGCTATTATAAGAAGAAAGGGTTTGATGAGGTAAGGGTAAAGGTAACTTTGCTGTTGGCTTAGTTTATGCCTGTTCCCCCAGCCTCATCAACTGTAGATCCATTGTTTTCCATTTGGACTGACTTTCGTTCTTTCATCCTGAGAAAGGTTTTAATATTCCACTATGTATGATGAACCTCTGGAAAAGGATAATGGCACCATTAAGCTTAGAAGCTTGTTGATACAATATTTTCATATCTGACAAAATTTTGTTGATGTTACTTTTATCTCCATTACTAAATGAGCATTACTTTCACATTTAGATTGACATCAGCAGTCCCTCTGGAACACATCCTCATTCATTTCATAAGATAATGAATAACAAAAAGGGATTCAATCCATAGAAAATAGGTTGGAAGAGCAAGAAATTGCAAATATTCAAATACAATACATTCTTAGGCAGCAGCCTGAAAACTTTCAGTGGCATCTGATTTTCTATAGTGCTAAATTTCTATGATTCTTTAAATGGAATTAGTTTCAATGTTCTTTAAATGGTGTGAGAGGGGAGACCAATCAGCATTTCTATATCTGTGCAAAGATCCATGGGGCACTTTGGGATAATTTAGTTTTCTTTCATCTGCAGAACTGCCTTTAACTCTTCTTACAGTTCAGTTCCCCTGCAACACAATCTTAGTTTTTCTTTATCTGAAATTCTATTTATTTTTCCTTCCTTCTTTAAGAAGAACTTACCCAAAAGAGAATTTAGAATTGACAGTTTTTCCCCTTAAGTATCTTAAATATTTTTCTAATGTTTTGTGGTTTTCATTGTCTTTATGAGAAGTTTGCACGTATTATTATCATTATTTCTACTTATGCACTGTATCTTACTTTCTTTAGCTGTTTTTAATTTTTTTATTTATTTTCCAAGACTTTGACAATTATGTGCTTTATGTATGAATTTTTTTATTTGTTTCTATTTGCAGTTTGCTAGGATACTTAATACTGTGACATTTTCCCATTCCACAAATCTGGAACTCTTCCATTTATTATACCTCATAATGTATTTTTATTCCTTTTCTGCTGTGATTATTATTACATGTAAATTAGATTTTTCTCCTTATGATTTGGAGTTATTTAATAGATAAATTTGTATATGTAAATCTTTTGTTTGTTTGTTTGTTGCTTGTAGAAAGGTCTTTATTGGTGAGGGATGCTGCAGAGCATCACCAAGGAGGAGAGAAAAGAGAGAGAGAAAGAGAGAGAGGGGGAGGAAAGAGAGAAAAAGAGAGAGGAAAAGAGAGGAGGGTTGTATATGTAATTTTATATCTTCCTGGTGGTTTGATCCATTCTTCATTACACAATATCCTTCAGAATCATAAAGAAAATTGAGTATATAATTATTACTGGGATGAAGCTAAAATAGTGTTTATATAGAAATACTCTGGCTTTAAACATTTTCACTTAGAGGACCGAAATACTAGAATCAATAATCTTAACTTTCCACTACAGAATGTCAAAAAATAAAGAATGCTAAAATAATTAAAAGAAATATATATTTAAAAAAAAAAAAAAACTTTCCAACAAACAAAATGCCAGGCCTAGAAACTTTAGCTTCAAAATTGTATCAATAATCAAACAATAAACAATAATTATTTTATAAAAATCCATTCAGATCTAGTAACAAGAAATGAAAGGAGAAAAAAGAACCTAATACCTTTTATATTATATATATAACACACTAATAGTAAAAACTGACAAAGACATTAACAAATAAATACAAACTATTTCTCTTGATATTGATTAAGATAATATAATATTAGCAAATTAAAATCGTTTGTATATTTATGCATATGGCTAATATATATGCATATAGAATTCTCTGTATCTCTCCCCAAATCATCTGTTGAAACCTAATGCCCAGTGAATGAATTAATCGGTGCCTACTAATAGATCAGATCATTAGGCCAGAGCCCTTGTGAATGGGGCTAGTGACCTTATAATGAAGACCCCAGAGAGCTCTCATGGGTTTTTTGCCATGTGAGACTCTGTGAGAAGGCATCATCTATGAACCAGGAAATGAGACCTCACCAGGCACAGAATCTGCTCCTACCTTGATGTTGCACTTCCAGTCTCCAAAACTTTGGAAATCAATTTCTATTCTTTATAAGCCATCCAAATTATGGTATTTTATGATGGTAGCCCAAGTTAACTACTAAAGTGACATGCATACACACATGCACACAAAAGAAACATTTCTGTGATCAAGTAGGATTTCCTCTGGAATGTAAACTTGGTTTAATATTTGGCAAAATTAATGTAAGTTATATAAATAATTTGTATTTTTTTGGATATGTGTAGTTTTTATAATGGGTATTAACACATTAAAAAAATAAAAAGCAACCCTCTCAATAGATAAAAAAATACAATTTAAAATAAAAAAGAGAAAACTCTCAGTAAACTAGAAAATATTCAATGTGGTTGAAGGGAACAGTTTGGGCTACAATGAACAGATAAGGTGATTTATGAGAAATGTTCTCCTAACATCATAGTTAATGATGTAATATTGAACATTCTCCCCTGAGACTTGGAGTCAACTTTTTTCTACTTTGATTCAACACTGTACTGGAACTCCTCAACAAATGAGACAAGAAAAGCAAAATTCATAAAGATGATCAACAAAAGAGCACCAAGTCTGAGACAATATCTAGGGAGACCTGGGAGATAACCCTCTGCAGATATTCTGAGTTCTTGTTATGATGCTCTCTTGTCTTCAGTCATTTGTCCTTCAAATCCCAGCTCCTTTGGCCTCCCTTAACTCCTGGTCTTTCTCCTTTCCTAGAAACATCAAGCTGTGGTGACTAATGCCTCTTAGTATCCTGAGGCAAGTGTAGGGTGCATCTATATTTTTCTGCCTCTCGTGAGCCATTACTTTCATTTGTCTAATGTAAAATGTTCGAAAACCATTAGTACATACCTACACATATTTTGTGGTTGGTGGTAGTTCATGTGGGATGATAAATCATCTGCCTGCTACTTCTTCTGATCCAGAAACAGAGATTTATTGAAGGATATTTTCACTAGAAATGCAGATATAGATCATAAATTTGGGTTTCTTAATATGATTCTTTTTCTTAACCCAATTGCTCTAAAATGGAAAGTAGAAACAAGTGTTTTCTTCTTCTTTCATTTCTTTTAACTACTTTGATTGATAGAAGTAATCGTTGCCATAAATATAAGATTAAAAGTAGAAATAAAGTTTGCTAAAGTGCAGGTTCTTTTTCTCCAGAGAAAGGCATTTAGGGCATGCACTATTTTCATGGGATCTGCAAAACACAGACATAACAAACTAGAATGTGATGTGGTATTTCTTTGTTCTTGTACTTGTCATGACTTTCCATTTCACAAATTAAAAACTATGAAAAAATTATTGAGTGATTTTACTTATGTAACATAACAGTTCCCACTTTCTACTTATGACGTGTCATTCTGATACTCCTAGCATGTGTATATAAGTGAATACTAAATATAATTACTTTAATTATTTCTATACATGACAAGCCTTGTACTTCAAATACATTTACATATATTTTGTAAGATAAGTTCTACTAAATCTTTATCATCTTGTACCATAATATTAAAAAGAGAAATGAGTCCAATGTTCCCCACAAGGAAGATAATAAGAAATTAAAGATATACTGTAGATAGTACTACTTACAAATATTTGTTTTAAAAAATGTATACATTTTAAAACGTCTGTGAAATGGATGCCTACTGCAAGCACTTGGAAATCTAAAGAACAAAATAGACTATGTCCAATCTTTACAAATGCATTATTTCCGTTAATTAACTTAGGAAAAGCTTCTTGTATTTCCTATAACTGAAGAAAATAATTTTTAAAAAATTGACCTCTTGCCACTAAAAAAATTGTAAAGGCACTGTCCTTAACATAAATACAACAACTCAATACCCACTACTGAGGAAAGGTCACACATTTCTCATATAGAATATATTCTTCAATAAAGAAAAGTTTATAGAATAAAAATGATAAACACTTGATATTAGAAATACATTGCCATGCAAACTGAAGGTAGCTGTTTTTACATTTGTCCCTCTCTCTAAGTAGAAAAATTTGTAGTAAGAATTAAGTAGAAAAAAATATAGAGTTAATGTATCATTAAATATGGACTTTTTATAGCCATTTAATGTATACATTTATTTCTTCATTTATCAATATTTGACTTTTATTATCTATAATCTGAGCAATGCTGTAACTTTAAAGTCTTTTCCCTCCCTGACATGGAAAAAAAGATGCAAGCTTGAACAAGCTTCTATTATTCTACTAAATGTCTTCTCCAAGGTCTTTTCTAAATTTTATCTCATTGTTTACTCATGGATTGGCTCATTAACTCAAGAATACTTAGTGATGCCTACTATACATGGTGGTTGTATTACACCAAGAATAAAGCCATGATTACGACACATTATTTGACTTTGAGGATGCTTAATGTGTGATCAAAGAGATAGGCACTAGCAACTCTAACAGAAAAGAAATTCAGAAATTCAGAGGTCAATGTTGTTATTTCTCACTTAACGTCAAAGGAAGTCTTTATTATGGAAGCTGGAGTTCATTTTGAGTAATTTGGAATTTTATTTTTGTTACATTGAGAAATCCAAAAGATTTACTAAAAAATGACATTCAGTATTACAGTGCCTTTGTCTTTCTGGTAATTTGAAAGAATTATCTTCACAGTTTTGGATTAAACTCAAGATAAAAGAGGCATGAAGAATGTTTTCTAGCTAAGCTAATATACAAACCCAGGCAAGAAATCATGAGAACCAACATAATAGCATGAGAATGTAGAAAATATCACGTCTTGGGAAAATTAAAGTCTACACTGACATTTAAAAACTATTTTATTATTTTACTAGAAAAAATAATTCAATTTGGCACTGAACAAAAATAATTTTATAATATATTAAATTATGTTTTATTAATAAAAATGATTGCTTATTGAGAAGGTTCAATGAATAAGATATTTGTGCATATTTCCTATTACATATATATGATTAAAAATCCTTTCTTAGGGCGGTGCCTGTGGTTCAGTGAGGGTGGCAGTTCAAACAGGACTGAACTGCAACAAAAAATAGCTGGGCATTGTGGCGGGTGCCTGTAGTCCCAGCTACCTAAGAGGCTGAGACAAGAAAATTGCATAAGCCCAGGAGTTGAAGGTTGCTGTGAGCTGTGACGCCATAGCACTCTACCAAGGGCAATAAAGTGAGACTCTGTATCTAAAAAAAAAATTCCTTTCTTAGTTTAAAAGTTAATGCAGAATTTCTTTATTATAAAAAAAGGTAAAAGGAACTTAAACGATATTCAAATCATAGGGTCTCACCCCAGATCTAGATTCCAGCAATTTGTGTTTTAACAACACCCCCGGGTGATTCTGATGAACATCAAAGTTCAAGAATCATTGTAGTATGTTAACAGGAGAAAATAGGGAGTGATTATATAATAGGAAATTTGAAATTTTCATATAAAGAAGTTGTTAAAATTCTTACTTAGTGCATACCATTTTCTATTTGAGTTAATAAATAAGGAATCAGTGAAGAAGTAAACAGGATAAAGTATTAGGAAAGTGCTTAAAATAGGTTAAAATCTTTAGACAGAAAGGACATGTTCAGAACACTCTTAAGAAAAGTACTTTATGTGTGACTATCACAGATTAAATTGATCTCTTCCTCTTCTTAAATCCTACTTTTATGATACTGTGCAAAAATGATATTTTAAATCTCTTGACATTCTATGTACATCATGCTTTTAATGTTAATATCCTCTTATTTGTTTTGGCATGTTTTTGTTCTTCTCTTTCTGTTTTGTCATTTAGCTTAATTGTGGCAATGAATGTTGCCTTCTATTCTTTTGCTTCTTTAAGTATTCTTAGAATGAGTTTTAAAGCGAATGTAGAAATATTTGAGAAATGAATAAATCAATTAACACATAAGTAAAAGACATAAATGAGGAAAAAATTGAGGTGAATTCTTAGAAAATATAATGGACCATGCTATTACAACAGCACATTAGAAAGTTAATGACAATAGTATGAAATCAAGGTGAATCTACAAAACTCTCTTAGAAAGGTTATAAAAGCAACAGAAACTATTGTTTTCTGCTTTATTGCTCAGTATATTAAGCTGGAGTATTAGAATTTATGTGCTATCTGCTTGCAAGTAATTTGTCACAAGACAGGCAACCTTTTATGTTCTGAAATTTCCTTAACTCACAGAGCAATCACTAGACATGATATATTATACACATGTTTTTCAATCTTTAAATTCACTTGCTTTATCTCACATTGTCCAATAAAAATGAAGAGGAACCAAGACCATGGAAAACGCTAACACTGTTTTCTTACTCGTGCTTTGAAAGATCAACACACACACACACAATGAATACAGGAGAGTCTCCAGAGCACCACATATAGCTAGACAAAGTTCTAGGTGACTATCAGTGAGAGAAGCAATATCAACTGATTAAAAGTGAATGAGACTTATTTCCATTGAGACAAGCCTGACAAATGAAGTGAAAAAGGCTCAAGGACAAATGAATATCAAAGAAGATTGACCTGTCTTACTGAGTCATGTTCAAGCTCTTCGACAGCCTTATATGAAAGTGTGTGGATCCGTGTGCATTTTTAATACACAGACCTTGCCCAGCTAGAAAACTCCATTGTGTATACCTGTGCAAATACTATGAACAAAGTGAAAATGCAAATCATTCTATTAAGCAGACCTTATTTTGAGCATATTTAAATTTGTCAAAAGAAGCAGGAATGGAAGCTAATTGAAATAGAGTCATAAACAGCAACACTTGTGCTGAATGTTTGAAAACTGGCAAAATTTGAAGTCATTGATGCAAATATGTAGGAAATATATATGGTAACCATTTGAGACTTCTTATCTGTAACAAAAATGTATGAAATATTATTGAATAAAATATCTCAGGAGACGGGGAAAGACCGGGAGAGGAACGGAGAGAGCTTCTCTCTCCCTACTTGAAATCTCTCCCACTACCAGGAGCTTTGGTGTTTTCTGTATTCTTTTCTGTAAATCAATTCTGTCGTATCACGGATGGGGTGGGGGGGGGAATAATGTAATGAAGAATAATAAAATACATGTATTTAAAAAAAAATATTTATCTATATATTTTCTTAAATCCTTTGTTTTGTGCAAGAAGTCTCTGCAAAATTAATGATTGAGGAGCAGGGATATCCAGGGATATGCACCTTTAGTATTTCTTGAAGTACAAAATAGTATTGGGTACCTGATA
>CAUYRH010168373.1:0-14562 GCA_963574655.1 Perodicticus potto
GTAATGAGAAAGTCTCTTGAATGTTATCGCAATCAGGTTGATGAAAATATCTCTGATTGTATCTGAAGCCCGTACACTGTACCCCATGACTGAATTATTGTACACAGATATGATTCAATAAAAAAAATAAATAAATAAAAACAAAAGGTCATTACAATAAAATTGCACATAAAAAATTGTGAAATGTTGAAAGCATTACATTTAGGTTGAAAAAGCCAGTTTGTCATAATTTGTCTTAAGCTTTATAGTAGATACATTGGTGTTTGCCACCTTATTGCTATTGTTATTATTATTGATATGGCTACCTAATCTAGACATTGGGTTGTGGACACTTTTATGCTTATGATAAATTTTACCCAAAGGTGTGAAAAATATTATAAATCAAAAAAAGTTGCATATTCATTATTGTTTCTATAAAGTTCATGTTGTACTCAGGGAAATACGCTAAGTAGCAAATTTAAAATCAAAGTTTCCATCTCTGCTGTCACTGTCTTTATGTCTCATAGGAGTCATTAAATGCTTCCAGACTCAATTTATGTTCTAAAAGTTAACTAAGTTGAATCCAGTATCCTTTAAGACATAGTCATATATCCTACGATTCCTTTAAACTACCTGATGATCAGGCTCTGGGATTTTAACCTGGCCTGAATACTTTTGTGTTCTTAGGGTATAATTTTTCATTCTTGACAAAGAATAACAAAATGAAAATTATATAAATTCAAATTTGTATCTATAAATAAAGCTTTATTGGAAGACAGCAGTGTTCACAGATGTATTTGTTGTCTGTGGCCGCCTTTGATTTCCACCAGCAGGAGTGAGTTCAGGCAATGAAGACCTTGTGTGATACTCTCCTGATTTTCCACTTTTGCTCAATGCACAAATCACAGTAACACAGTTATAACTTGACAGCTCTTCATATGCCATCTATGTCTCCACGTCACAACTTTATTTTTTATTAGCACTACATATCCATCATGTAAAAAGAAGAAAAGTAGACTTTTCAGTTAAGTGTGGATTTTGTTATTAAATTAGATCACAGAGAATTGCATTCATTATGCTAAATGATCATAACATATGTGTATATCTTTAATCTGTGCTGAAAGTTTATGATATGTGTTGATATTAGCAGATTAAGCATTGATCACAATATTAATTGCTGCCAAAAAGAAAATATGTCCAGAGAAAATAAATTTGGGACAATTAGCTTTTCTGAGAGAACAGTTGTTCAAGGAGTTGAAGGCTTTAGGAAAAAAACGTTTGACTATGTGAGTGAATATTTTAAGAAGGAAATGATTTGGAGTGTTTTTTCCTTGCTTCTTGACAAACTGAGGGATGTTAGTAATAAAATTGGCCCTCTGCATCCAAGGGCTCTGTGCCAATGGATTCAACCAACAGCCATGGAAAATATTTAGGAAAAAACAATTTTAAAATAACTTGTCTCTCAAGGATGTAGCTCAATTCCAAACAATACAACAATAAAAGTATATGTAAATAAAATAATATAGTATGACAATTATTAACACAGCATTTACTTTGCATTAGATACTATTAATGATCTAGACATGATGTAAAGTGTACCGGAAGATGTGCATAGGTTATAGGCAAATGCTGCACCGTTTTAAATAGGAACTTGAGCAATCATGGATTCTGAGGGTATCCTGGAACCCAGTCCCTCATAGACACCAAAGGAAAACTCCACCACTCAGTTATTTAAAGCATCCATTCTGAGTCTGAACTGTCTGAAAAATTAAGTACAGTAAATAAACTGAGTGGACAATAGCAAGTAAGACAATTTTAAAAGAAGTTGTGAAAATTCTAATGTAGCACAAATTAAAATGGAATCTGCTAACATATCTTCTAAGATATTTTATAGCTTAGGGGTATTTATTGTATCATTTGTTATTTTCCATTGCCATTTAAAGCACAAATCATAGTAACATAGTTATATTTCCATGTACTTTGCAGGAAATACTTGAATTTATTTTATTACTGAACCAGTAGTATTAACAGTGAACTTCACCACATTTGTGAACTTAACTATAATCAGTTCCAATTTTTGTAAGAAATAGAAGCTAAATATCCTTAAATGCCCTACCATACAACAACTTGATGTCTTAAACTTTTATTGCAATTTTTTTTTAGTTCAGGCTACAAATGAACTTGAATTCATTGAACTTGAATGAACTTGAGCAAGAATTTTACTAAGTAAAAAGAATTGGCTTTAACTACTATTATTGAACACTGAATGGCTTTGAAAATTAGCTTTTGTTATAAATTTAATTATTTTTAAAATAAATTAAACCTAAAATTCCAAGGTAAAACAACACGTATGTGAAACCATCGCAAAATCATTTCAGTGACAGCTAAGGTTATTGGGATCATGCTGTCAAATTTTACAACAAAAAGTGACGTTTCCATCCACATAACAAAGTTGCAGTGGGTATATTTTATGAGATTAAACTACAGTTCTAGTAGTGTCTTGGGAACCTGATTCAAATGCAAAGGAAATATCTGTATTTAAAAATCCATTTTATTGTGTAATTGCATAGCCTCTACCTAACCTCCAATTAAAAATGATTAATCCACAATAAAATGACATGCTAAAAAGCAAATATCAAGAGAGGAATCTCATAGAAATATATAAATGCCTTACCAGCATTGAATAGTCTCAATTAAAATCATACGCTCATGGATTTATATCAGTATTTGGCAGAAACTATTTTGTGAAAATACATTTTCAAAGATGAAATATATAAAATCTTATTACAGATTAGCATTAACACAAGAAAATCTTTGATCAATTTTGAGAGGGAGTCACAAATTTTGAGTATCAAATAAGCAAAATGTTCCCTCAAAATAAAATTCTATTCTTCTCTATACTAGACTGCATTGCAGAAAAATTATACTCAGCTTATTGTTTTATTCTAATTTCACTAGTACAAATATTACAGAAATTTGTTTTATTTCTTATTGCATAAATTATTTAATGTGCTTGAATTATTTAATATCTTTGGTTTATCTCCTTGGCCTGAAAAACTATTGTATTTTTACTATGTTACTCTGTACAGAAAAAGTTTGCCAGCTCTTAAACCAGATTATAAAGTTGACCATATCCAACATGGGCTGTGTATAGTTTACTCATCCCCTCTTCTGCACAGGTGTTTCATCAATGCATCTTGCTATGTTCTCACCGGGAAACTGACACTCATATAACTGATAATGATGATCCTCACGCCAATGATGAAACCATCACATTCCCTTCAGAAAGTAACCAGCAGAGTTGGAAAGTTGCTGTAACCGAACATCGGAAGGAAGGAAGCATACATCTGTGCCAATAAGGTGAACATAAACTGTGTATTAACTCAAAGAAACAATTTAAATAAAATCATCTAGAGGCCATAAACTATATGTTTCTTTTCTTTCCTCATGGAATAGCAGCTGCAATCACACTCATCCCCGATTAAGTTTATTATAATCCAATGACCTACAAGATTATCAAACTATCAGTTTACATGGGTGTGTAAGTGTCATCATTTTCATGTGCATCTTTTAAGACTTTGATGGTACCACTAATTCCTCTGATTCTCCCAAGGATCGAGCTTTGATTTTGATTTATTTTTTGAGTAAAAATGGGATATTCCAGGAGCTCCCACATAGCCTTTCTTATCAGAACAGTCTTCACTAGTTAGAAAGGAAATGTGGTAATACTGTCTGATGCTGGATAGTTTATTCCTTATATTATATCAGAAACTGAGGAAATAACAACAGAAATTTCTTTCAGATCTACTGGGCCCACTGTGAGATGTGGATTTGAACCAAAACTCTATTTACCTGAATACCTTAATTTCCCCACTCTTTCCAAATGGTGATACTCAATGACATCCTCAAGCAATTACTTCAGGATAAATGTAAAAAATATATATATTAAGGCCTGGGTAAATCACTTCACTTTATCCAATATTACTTCAGTTAATGATTGCAGGTTTATGAAAAGACAAGAGGAAAACCCGAAATGTATGTATGTAATAAGTCCTGCTCAAGTGTACCTGGCCACTCCTCCATTTGAGGGGTGAGAGGCTATGAATTGGCTCTTACTTGAGTTTGAAGTTGCCATCTATTCCTGCTCAGAGAACTATTTAAAAGCAGATCAGTAGGAAATCTGTGGACTGCCCATCTTTCTCAGTTCTAGATATTGCACGATCAGTTAACTATATACAAAGTTTGATAAGATTCAAACCATTCTGATTCCCCAATTCATGCCTTATCCTGGCAGCCATGCCCACATAGTCTGTAATAATTGAGGGAGGTTCTTTATTGAAATTAGGAGTTCATTTCATTGCAGCATCTCCTACCATTTTCCTTTTTTTGAGTCTAAAAAATACAACCACGACAGAACTCTCCAGTTTAGGTTAGCACAAGTTTTAAAACTCTTACGAAATTTCATGTGTGTAAACCTTTCCTCTGGGATCTGAATTTAGAATTGGCTCTGCTTACTATAGGGCATTCTGACTGGAGTTTTAGGAGAAGACAAGGAGGGAAAACAAAAATTGGAACGAATTAGCATCTGCTTAAAAGACAAGGTCGAAATTTAATGTAGGACCTTTGAGCAATGCAAGCCGGGTCATCTGACCAAGGCAGGGAGGTGACATCTACTGATATGTAAAGTTCTGTGACATTTTTGAATTTGAGGCACTCAGATGTATCCGAAGTCTTCAAAATAACCTATTTCATATTTCAATATCCCCTTCTTTCCTGATAAATCCTAATTTTCACAAGAAAGCTGTTGAGACTGTAAACTTAATCTATGCTTAAATTCAGAAAATGACAAAATTAGATTCTGCATATGAGAATTATCTACATAAAACTTGTGGCTATAAGAAATTATTTTAGTGCAGTCATAGAAAATCTCTGGTATGGTACTTTGAATATGGAATTTAACACTCAGATTCTATCATTTTTCTCTCTGGCGGAGTCTGCGGCAACTCCATCACTTTCCAGTCCTTGTATAATTTATGCCCATTGTAATATGCCACAGCAGCCATCGCTTGGTCTGTCTTCAATATTTTAATCATTGGTATCATGGCTTAAAAATATGTCATTCTCTAAAGGTAATCTGCTCCTCACTGCCTTTAAATCCAACTAGCTCAAATAATAAATTCTTCATTGCCAACCTTGATGTCTGTTGCAGTTAATGTCCTTTGGTATCAAGTACTATACTGATTCCTTGTAATAGAAAACACTCTGGTTATTTTAAACAGCAATGAGTTTAATTTTTGGGAATTGAGTGTTTACAAAGTTGTTAAAAGGATTAGAGGATTCACCATGGGGTACTTCTAGAAATTACTTCTAAAGCAATACTGTAAAACTCACCCCCTGAGGGGACTACTATTTCTGCCACAATCAGGGAGCCTCTCTCCCAGCTTCTGGATTCAAGATCCTACAGTCCTGCTATATATAACTGAAGGTCAGGAAACTTCTCCCCAACGGTCACTTATTCAGTGCCTATTTGTGAAATGTCAACTAGGAAGAGATTCTACTGTGGGGATCGCTTGGAAGGCAGAAGGCAGAAGAAGAGAGGAGATTACAGTGTGATAGAAACTCAGAAAGAATAAGGGGATAGAAAATTAGGACAGAAGGGAATTGGAGAAACACTAAACACAAACTATAAAATGTTTTATTTTGTAAGGAAAAATTCTTATTCTGGTTTATATGGCATAAAATTGAGTGATAAACCATTAAGTGGAAATGCCGTATCTTGTAAATGAATATAGTCTGATCGATTTATTTCATAGTAACACTTCATTTTTCCTGACAATTGATAGGAAAATTCTTAGATTGTATAACATGGAATATAGAAAAAATAACAAATTATTAGGAAATTTTTATTTTATCTTGTCTCTTAATGGGCATTGACTCAAACTCCCCTGTTTCTTTCCGTTTAGTGGATAATGGGTGTGTAGTCGAGTATTGCACTTAGAAGTGCTCTAAGACCAAAGTGAGAATTGATATAAGTAATTAATTTTGGAAAAACAACCCAAACAGTAATCAGGAAGAAGCTAAAAACCCACAATACTTTTGCCTGTGAAAGTCAAATACCTGAGATTAAATGGGATGGTATATTTTAAGAGGAGTTCTCTCACAAACAGACCTGTGACAAGAATCAGAGGGCAAGTAGTTTATTTGAGAATTAATCTTAGGAAGCACAGGGATGAGAGAGTTTGGAAGGTAAAACCAACAGGGGAAGGGAGCCAGCAAAACTGGTCACTGAGGCTGGCTGCTAGGGCTCAGTCTCCCTATATGGACCTCAGGGAGGAAGTATAGAACTCACACCAGAATGATCCCATCCAAGGAAACTGAAGTGTTTACCCTTCCACTTCCATCATTGGTGTTGAAGGCTGCTTCTGGGGGCGTGGCTCCCTAGAATGTCTAGCTTGAGCAGGCTGAACACCTGCTTGTTCAACAAGGTTAGTGCCAAGGGCAGAGGCATTTGTTACACTGTGTTTCTGTCGGTGTTAATTATCTTTAGAGGTACTTCAATCACTTGTGTCCTTTTGACAATGAAGACTTTATCTCCAATAAAAATTCTTAATTGACAAGTTACTTTGATGCCCTTAATTAAAACATCTATTAGACCACGAATGAATCAAATAACTATTGAGAGAGGGAGAAATTAAGTGGTTAATTTTACTTAACTCTAAGTTCCTTATGAAATTTGATTTTCAAATTTTCCAATGTAAAATATTCTATCCCCAAATATCAATCTTTCCCCCCAGTTTAGCACTTTGCAATTCAATATCAAGAAATGACTGAAAAACAAAAAACCTAAGTGAATTTAGATTGCTTCTTAAGCATAATGTAAATCAAAATCAATCTAAGATTTTTCTTCTGCCTCTATGCTACTTCTGGTATGCTACTATTCTTCAAAACTCTTAAATATTTAATAACAAAATAATAACAATTCTAATTAGCCTAGTTTTAAAAAAATTGGACCATTTTGTGGTATTCTGCTGCTAAAATGTCCATCAGGATACATCCAAAAGTTTTCCACTTTATAGTAACAAAAAAAATTTTTAATAAGTTTATTTCAGTTGCAACATTTTTCTCCTGGATTTGTTTTTTCCTTTTGGTAAATAAGAAACCAATAAAAGTCTCATATTTGAATTTGAGAATGCCATGAGCTTCAATTAGACTTTTTTTTTTTTCATTTTTATCTGTGACAGGAGGAGTTGATGACAACAGTAAACAAATATTGAACTTCTTTTCAAGTTGTCTCCTTCCCAAAGGACTCGTTTTTAATGAAATTTGGCCATCTGGGAAGTTCGTCCTTTGTAGCTTTCCTCTTTGGGAAGAGCATGCCAATAAAATTCAGCAAGGAATTTTAAAAGCAGCAAGAAATCATAAAAAAGAGCAACCAATTCTACTGCTAATGAAACGAGAGACATCACTTTTGTGACTGAAATACAGAGGAATTAAAACTGCCTTCACCTTTCTGAGTTTTATCAGGTACAAAAGGAAAAATCATAATTTAAACAAAATAGCTATAGAACCACATATGGTAAAGATGATTTCTCTGGTCTAAGAAACAATTTTATTTGCATTACTTTGATCAAAAATGAGTTTTCAAGGTTAGTTAATTGGGAATCATGCTTAATATGATAATTTTCTTCATATTGAAATATAATTACACATTCAGCATTACTATGAAAAAGATAATTTGGCAACCACTTCACTGAAAATGGCTCCTTTCATAAAAATGGACACCGGAAAGGCATCTAATGCATACTCTAATTCCATTTTATGTGCAAAGAATTACTCCAGAGAACCACATCACTAACCTTTTGGTTTTTAAGTAGACAATAATGTAAGGGCATGAAATCTAGCAAAGGTGGACATAGCCTTAGGAGGAAAAGTCATAAACGAGCAGTGACCTTAGAAGCGAAACCCCATTTTTTCAGAACTTCTGCGTGTCCACCTAATCTCCATTCTCCCCGTCCTTCTTACGGACGCTGGACATGCTGGCAATATGCCAACTAATTTCAATATTTTTCAACCTCCCATGGACCTAGGGTGGCCATGGGACACACTTCTACTCCATGAGATATAAGCTTGGTATTACTAAAACAAGACTTTCCTCCTCTTTCTTGTTCCTTTTTCTTTATGCCTGTAGTTTAGTCTGGAACTACAGTGGCCCTTGAGAAACCTTCAGTATGAGAGTCACACACCAAGGGACAATGGGGTGTAAATCTATAGAAAGCCTGAAACATGGGTGGCCACATAACACGGCTACCTCAAACCTGAACCACTTGCCTCAAATAAATTATTTTACCATGCAAAAACTAAATTCCTCTTTGTCTAAGCCACAGCAGTCAGGATTCTGCTGCATCGTGCCAAATGCAATCTCCAACTGACAACCATCCTTTCTTTAAGTATTAAAAAACCATAACCAACCCCTGGATTGTGAGCATTCATCATTCATCTTAAGTTACATTGGTGAAAGAAAACTTCTTATGTAAGAATATTGTGAGTTTCTGAATTAGTATTCTTTCCTGATTTTTGTGAACAATGCTATATTAATAGAATCCATTATCCAGTGAATAATGGAGGATGAGTTAATGTGGAATGAAAATGCCTCCCATCAGAGTCTAAGGCACATTTACTGTAGAACCAAGAAAAGAAAGAGACATTCTGATAAAACATCTTAAATTGTCAGAGATGACATTCTTTCCATCCCTTTTCATAAAATTTTCCTTCAGTTTATTTTATACTCTTTCTCCATACACAGGTAATGATCATCTGGATCTCAAAAGCTCTGAGAGTCTGTCCTAACTTTAAATAATGCAAGAAGTCCTGGGAAATGTTGTCATAGGCAATGACAGCTAAAGGGCAAGTGGCTCAACATTCTGAATAATCAAAAGGCTGTGCTATGATCTCCATTTTTTCAGTATATGATCAACATTTATTATTGCATTTGTAACAACCTCCCTTAAATCCTGTTTCAAACCGTACTTGTTTAGTTTGCTTACCCAGCAACACTAATACTTACAAACTGTTACAATGTATGAACAAAGGCTATTCTTTCATAGGTAGGCACATGGGTTTTGAACCATTAGACCAGACTTACTTACATTTAAGAGGCATATGTCCGTAATCAAAACCCTTGTCATTTGTTAACTTGACATGAAATAGTCCCCACAAACAGAATCATGAACCTCATAAGAAAAAGTTGAGTTATTTTCATCTATGAGATCTTTGCTTTGATAATTCTGAAGAAAAAAAGTGTACAATTTAGGAGCCCCATACCTGAGAACTTTCAAAAATTGAAGTAAGGTGGTGCTTCATCACCACATTTACTTGTGAGTGTGCGCTGCCCCTGGGCAAGGAACTATTCTTGGATGAGTCAGTTCCCATCACAAAGGATACTTCTGAGAGAAGGAAGCAGTTGTGATCCATCAGCTCCCAACATGCCCACTCCTGGGGGAAATGAGGGCGTCAACCTGAAGGAGAATTGGGGAAGTGCACTTCAAGAGGCCTTTCTCATCAATTGAAGACTTCGGAAGCATTTATGAGGATAGAGATTTCATCACACTCTGTGTCCATTCTACTGTTGCAGGAAGATAAGGCCCAACGGAGAGGGAGAGCACCCAAACACCATATTTAAGAGCAAAAAGGTTTTGTTCAGCCAGTGGAGCTAACGGCATAGAAGAATTCAAAATGGCCACCCTCCCCAACTGGCTTGGTCTTCCCCTGTTTATCTCCAGTATAAAGTTTCAACCCACACGTAACCTTTCTCATTGGTCACTTTGAATCAAGTGGGAGAAACTGCTCCAGCCCCCAGAGAACCACAGGATTTCACAGAAGCAGAAATTTCCAGGTCCCAGAAAGTTAAGCCTACAAATTCCTAGGAGCTGAGTCACCATTGAGAGGACCCTGCAGCTGTCCTGTGGGTCTCCTTGGGAAGACCTGTTCTCCTAGACCTCACCCTTCCCGGGTGTCCTCTCTCATTATACCCCCCTTACCCTTTTGGTATCGATTTTACAGTCTTGCTGTTTTCATACCTGTGACCATTTGGCCAATCGATAAGTCTCTGTCCTTGAATTATAGAACTGTATGTCAGGCTTTCCTTCCCCTGGATGTAAATGACCAACCCAAAGCATAACCCAAAGAACTGTCCATTTACAGGATTTCCTTCACTACTTTCTGGACAACTCTGCCAACAAACTATGCCAATACATAGAAAAACTAGTCCTTAATTTGCAGCACACGTAGGTGAAGGGAGAAGCAACAGAGCAAGAGAAGGCAGCATCTTGAAGGTCGGAGTCACCTGCTTTTATTTTTAGACCTTCTGGATTTGCCCAGATCCAATCGTATATGCATGCTTTTGTTTTACACTGGAATCCTGTGTGCATGCTAAGGCAGACAATTTATATACCTGTCAAACAGATAACCACCAGTTCAATGTGGATATCGACACTTGATTATGTAGCAAGCAAGGAACTGCTTTTTAGTTGGTTGGTAGGAAAGAAAGAAAGGCTGGGAATTACTCCAAATTTGCAGAAGATGATGATGATAATGATTAATATCAAATGAGGGGCAGCAGGGGAGGTTTGTCAAACGAGGCAAATTGTTGGATTGCAAATGTGGGGATAAAGTTTTTCCAAATGCAATCCTTATGAACCTCTGGCAGAAGACCAGTTCTCTCTGGGAACTCCATTCTTTCAAAAGTCTACATAGGTTCTCTCTTCTTTCTCTCTCTCCCTTCTCTCCTCTCCTCTCTTCCCCCATTTCTCTGTCTCTCTCTCTCTCTCCCCTCTTCCTTAATGCTGCTCTGCAGCATCCCCCACCAATAAAGACCTTTCATACAAAAAAAAAAAAGTCTACATAGGAGCAGAAAGGCAGTGAGAGGCAGCTGCACAGAGGGTCAGAACTGTGGTTATCCACAAGGCAGAGATAGCAAAGAAAAAAGCTTTTTTCAAAAAGGCTTTTCTATCTAGCAACATTTACTGAGAACTGTGTGCTGGCCTCGTGCTGGCTTCCTGCACATTATCTCATCTCACACACACAACAGATCGGTTTTCATTAGTTGTCCAATGGTCCCCCTAAACCACTGAGATGAATTAGAAACCCACAGACCCGCCCACTAGCACTGCCATCCACACTGCCCTTGCCAGGTCACTCTTCTGTCTAATCTTACTGACTTCATGACTTTACCTAGGGCTAAATGCATTTCACTCATAAATGACACTCTGCAAGAATTCTTGTTATCATGCAGAGACCTAAGCGAATCTTAGAAATAAACCTGGAGAGCTCATTAATGTAGATATGTACTGAGTTGGAGAAAATCAAATGATCCCTTACTTATTCTAGCTGAGGAGATTTGTAAGGCTCCTTGATATAAAAAGCATTGACCTGAAAACCAGAAAAAAAAATGTTAATTAATATTTAATGAACTTAGTAACTTTTCTAGCTGCTCTTTGCATTTGTGGCCTTCAGCTATGTCAACATACATCAGTGATATGGTGTCGATTAGGTTTGGGAATGACAGGAAACCACTTGTGTATTGAATGTATTTTCTTTAGGATTAATATACAAAAACAGTCCTACTTTTCAGTGTTATAACATCAGTTCATAAGCCCCAATACTGTTGTTTGACACTTATTAAATTACATTTCTACAAAATAAAAATGATTAGAACTTTCCTTCTAAAAAGCTCATCAGTTTCATAACGTTTTACTGGAAAGGTAATTAATTCCTTCTCTCGGTTAAAGTGTTGGATCTGTAAAACGCACATAGTAAGTAATATGACAATGTTTGTTTCATTATTGTGCATGAAACTTAATTAAAACATAATCAATCCCTCTAATGATGTGCTATTTTTCTTCTATTAGATGGACTGACTGGGATGCATGGGTGATCTCCAGGAAAAGGAAAATGTTTACCATATCTTAAAGCATCAGCAAGTGAAATTCCACCCTTTCTATCCTTAACAATGAATATTCATATTTGTGGGTCAGAAGCCTATCAAGAGCCAAGGCCTGCCCGGTCATTGAATGGACAGCCAATTGGAATGATTTTGAAGACAAAGAACAAATGACATCTCTTCCTCTTGAGTACTATCTGGTGAACTCCAGCCCCAATCCGAGTTTTCTTTGGCTGTTTCAGGGCTTAGATTTGAGTTTAAATGTCTCTATGCTAAACAGACAAGTATTGACTTCACACCCTGATCTAAACAAGGATAACACCCACCCAGAATCCATGGGACTATAAAAGCAATCAATTTTCTGCAGAAGATGCTTCAGATTTCAAGAACACTTTGTCAAAACTTAAGAGATAATGATACGCAGTTTGGCAAATGGGTAGCAAAGCAGCTACATTTTAGCGAAGAGAAAGCCCTCTTGGAAAGGAATGGGGTTTGGTTATAATAGCTGTCACATTTTTAAAATTCATACTTTTGACTCTATGATTCCAATTTCAGGAATCTTTTTCTAAAGAAATACTCATACAGTAGGTACAAAAACTTTTATGTGTAAGAATGTTTGGCAACATTGCTCAAAGTAACAACATTTTAGAAAGAAATTAGATGTGCATTTATAAAACAGTGGTTTTAGAAACTCTTCTCAGTATATACATGTAAATATATACTCATATATTTATGAATTTACATATTCATATATGTCACATATACATGAAAGCTATATGCACAGAAAATGGATAGTAATGACTATGTGTCCTAGCAAGGAAAGAGCTTAAGCCATATCATTAAGTAAAAATATCAAGTTGCAGATGAACATGGATAACATGAAGCCATTTTATAGGAAAAAAACTAAGCGTTTATGCATATCTATAAAATTTATGTCTAAATTTATACAAAATAATAACTCCCTTTGAAAAGTGAGAGTGCTTTTCCACTCTCTCATAAGTATAAAATAAAGTATATAATAACACGTTATATGATACATTATTTTCATGTATATACTTCTAGAACACTTGAATCATGTATAATTAGAAAAATTTCACAGACTACTTGTATTATAGTAATATAGACAATTGGTGGGGAGGGGTTCTCTATTAAAATAAAAACAATCCTTGAAAGTATACAATATTATTTATTAACAACTAATATCTTTTTTCTTTTTTTTTTTTTGAGACAGAGCTTCAAGCTGTCACCCTGGATAGAGTGCTGTGACATCACAGCTCACAGCAACCTCCAATTCCTGGGCTCAAGCGAGTCTCCTGCCTCCTCCTCCAAAGTAGCTGGGACTACAGGCGCCTGCCACAATGCCCGGCCATTTTTTGGTTGCAGCCCTCATTGTTGTTTGGCGGGCCTGGGCTGGGTTCAAACCTGCCAACTCAGGTGTACGTGGCTGGCGCCTTAGCCCTTTGAGCCACAGGAGCCAAGCCAACAACCAATACCTTAATGTGCTTTCACCCATGCTATTTGTGCCCTCTTCCTAAAGCATTGCCACTGAATTACTACCCAAACAATGCCTGCCTCCCCAACTGGTTATTATAAGCTAATTCTTCAGATTTCACTCATATGCCACCTTTTTTTTACATAAATAAAATCAAAACAAAAGACCATATTATTCTATCAATTGATGCAGAAAAGACTTTTGACAATATCCAGCGTCCTTTTTGATAAGAACACTTAAAATAGGCTTAGGTGAGACATTATATTTCTCAAACTGATTAAAGCCATCTACAACAACCCTACAGCTAATATAATATTGGATGGAGTAAAAGTGAAAGCTTTTCCACTCAGAACTTGAACTAGACAAGGATGTGCATTCTTGCCACTGCTATTCAGTGGAATACGGGAAGTCCTAGCCATTGCAAACAGGCAAGAGAAGGAGATCAAGGGCATTCAAATGGAACAGAGGAGGTCAAACTCTCACTCTTTGCAGATGACATGGTCTTATACCTGGAAAACCCCAGGAACTCAACTGCAAAGCTCTTAGAAGTGATCAAGGAATATAGGAGCCTCTTAGGGTACAAATCAATGCCCATACACCACCTTCTTATAAAAGTCTTCCCTAACAAACCCAGTCAGATGTTTTCAGAGAAAATCATATTCCTCATAGTACTTACCACGTACTTGGGATATTCCCTTGGGAAATTATTCCTTTCACATTTTTATATTCATTTCCTAGACTAAGCTACAAGCTCCGGGAGGTCAAGAACCAGACCTGTTTTGCTCGTTATTAAATCCTGGACACCTGGAACAAAGTCAAACTTATGATGGATACTCAAATATATTTATTAAATGAATAAATTATGAGTGCATTTATTATTCTACTGCTATTTTCTGAAAGTTTAGGATACGTCTGACATTTAAAAAAAAATTACATAAAATGGCTTTGGAAAAAAAGAAAGGAGAGGCAGCCTAACAATTCCAACTAGTTTCCAAAAATGAGCAGTCATTCATTCTTTCTTTTTTTTTTTTTGAGACAGAGCCTCAAGCTGTCACCCTGGATAGAGTGCTGTGGCATCACAGCTCACAGCAACCTCCAATTCCTGGGCTCAAGCGAGTCTCCTGCCTCCGCCTCCCAAGTAGCTGGGACTACA
>CAUYRH010168374.1:0-17546 GCA_963574655.1 Perodicticus potto
CCTGAATTCCATGGATGGACTGTGTCCATTCATTGATGCACTCATTCACCTTCCCCCCGGCGGAAGGGACTGCATTCATTCGTTTCCTGGCCAAGGAACCCATACACCTATATATACCCTGAGGCTAGAGGCCTAGAGGAGAAGACGGGGATAGACCGGGAGAGGAACGGAGAGAGCTTCTCTCTCCCTACTTGAAATCTCTCCCACTACCAGGAGCTTTGGTGTTTTCTGTATTCTTTTCTGTAAATCAATTCTGTCTTATCACAGACGGGTTGGGGCGGGGGAAATAATGTAATGAAGAATAATAAAATACATGTATAATAAAAAAAATAAAAATAAAAAAAAAAATAAAAATTTCCTGCCAAAGAATTTCACTGTGAATAAAAGCCAGAGTCTATAGGACCTTCAGGACACAAATATCTTGTTGGCAACTTGTTTTTTAACCTATGGAATTTCTCAATATATTTTTTCTTTAAGAAGGTATATTATTTTGGAATAATTTTAGATTTAAAGTTGCAAAGGAAGTAACAGCATCCCCACATACCCTTCACCTTGTGTCCGCAATGTAAACACCTTACGTAACTGTGGTACATTTTTCTAACTAAGAAATTAGTATCAGTGCATTACAATTAACTGAACTCCAGACTTTATTGGGATTTCACCAGCTTTTCCACTCATGTTAAGTTCCAGGATCCAATCCAAGACAGCACATTTTGCATTTCTTCATATGACACTGAGAAAAGTGCTTTTCCAGAGCACGCCCTCTGTCCCTGGGCAGCACTGCTACTTCCAATTGCAAGTAACTGGGAGTCTCAGTTTACAGACCTAGGTGATCTATGTTTTAGGCAATCTATGTTTTTTTCTTGCTAGTCGTGACTTTTAAGATACAGAGAAGCCTGAATAAATAAAGCAAATGTGGCCAAAAGCTTACAGCTTGATAAACCTGTATGTGTGTGAGTGTTCTATACATTTGGTATTTTTTAAAAACGGGGAAAAATATTCGTAGTGATCTCCATCTGTCAGAGTGTACTTCTGAGACATTTATCCCATGATATGAGAGCGCTGAAACAGTTCCAATGGACACAACTTTTTGGGGAGGAGTTCAGGACTTCAGGGCTTGGATTTTGTATTAACAATACAGTATATATCTATTTTTTCCTACTCTTAGTTTCCTTTAATTTTAATTTAAAAAACATCACTTTACGTCCTTTTTTGGAAGAACATATAAATATGGAAGCAAGGTGTTTTTGTTACCTTATAAAATCTAAATAGACACTCGTTCTCTCCTTATTTCCAGCCCAGGAAGAAAGACAAACCTAAGAGCTTACTTCAGAGTTACTTAGATGTTCCAAAGGCCATTACGCTCCTCTATCAGACCGGGAGATCAGGAAACAGAGCAGATGGCGGTGCGAACACAGTGGAGCCCACCTGCACCAGCACCTGCGCCCCGTTCGATACACAGACCCTTCGAGCTCTCTTCCAGGACCCTCGTGAACCTATAGCCTTTCACAGAGAGAGGCTAAAGGAGCTGATTAGAATTTGCTTCCTCCGGAGCTGAAGTTTAACAGGGAATCTCCATTTACTGGGTTATGAGGAAGAATGAGGAATAAAACCTTCCTGCTCCCTGACGGCCAGACCTTGGGTCCTCCACACTCTCCAGGGCACTAGTCACAGGAAGAGTATGTGGGCCGCTTTCTCTTATTCCTATTTTAACTGTTCCTCTTCCCTCTTATTCTTCCTATTTTAACTTTGCCTCCTCCTTAAAACTTTTTCTCTACCCACCCCTGAAACTACTTAGATGGTGCCTTAGAATGACGTTTCCAAACGTTCCATCCATCGCCCACTGCTGTCCTGACCGTCCTGAATCCTCTCTGCGGGCTCCATCCCACCCATTCTTACGGCTTCAACCGCCGCAGGGCTGAGGACACCTCCACCTTCTCACATCTCTGGCTTTGTAACGCTTCACCCGAAAGGCCTCGAGGACCAAACCAAACCAAGCTAACCACTCCTGCTGCATGAACCTGCTCCTTTTGTGGAACCCACGACTATATTGTTTGGAGCCACACTAGGGGTACCCATCTCGACAGCTACCTTTTCTGTGTGAAATGACCCAAGTTCTGTCAGGTCTGTTCCCCAATCGCCTCTCACATCGCTTCCTCCCTCACATTTCTCCAGAATAACAGATTGAAGTCTACCTCTCTGAGCCTTTGCAGAGACTCTTTCCTTGTACCGAATTCTCACTTCCGTTCTACCCCTAATTTCATATAATTGCCAAAGGATCTATATAAAATACAAAGGTGGGGGGCAGCATAATACTGAGATATGTGGCGTGAGAATGACTACGAGATGCTTTTTAATTAGAAACTCAGTATATGATACGTCCATCTGGCTGTCACACTATTAAAAATGCTCATATCCTGTGTGTCACACGCCTCAGAACGTTCGGAAACATCATTCTAAGGCATCATTAGGTACACTGCAAAAGTTAAGTTAATCTACCCCTCCCCCCCATTTTTGGTCAGGGGAGTTAGGAATCTAACTCAAAGATGCGTCTAAATAATCCTAAAAAGATTTGCTGATTTCATATACTTCGCTAATCTTAGGGTCTGATGCAACGTTTCCTGCAGTTATAAAATACAATTTTGTCAGCTGGGCAGGGTGGCTCATGCCTATGATCCTAGCACTCTGGGAGGCTGGGGCAGGTGGACTGCTTGAGGTAACAAGTTTGAGCGAGAGTGAGCCTCCGTCTCTACTAAAAACAGAAAAACAAACAAACAAAAACAGCCAGGGTTGTGGTGGGCACCTATAATAATCCCATCTACTCAGAAAGCTGAAGCAGGAGGATCACTTAAACTCATGAGTTTGAAGTTGCTGTAAGCTATGATGCCAAGGCACTTTACCTAGGCTGACAGAGTAAGACTGTCTCCAAAAAAAAAAAAATGTTACTGAAGTGAAAAAAAAAAAAATCTAGTTTTCCTTATTAGATTTGATGTTACACATTTCATACAACATGAAATTAAGCTCAACTTTTTCCTACTCTTTTAGAAGTCACTTCACTTTGTAACAGGGGGAGGGGGCGCATGAGAAGGTAAAGATAAGTGTTTGCTGCCAAGTTTAAAGTTAACAGCTGTGTTCAGTCTGCCTGGCATCCCTCCCTCCTTGATAACTATTCTTCTAAACTCTAGCAATGTACAAGACTTGGCTTTTAGTAATATGATCTTATCACAGACATAGAAAAATAACAACATGAAAGTTTAATAGTAATGTGAGAAAAAAACCAGATCATTTTTGTTTTTACTCTTCAATATCCTGAATCAAATTGAATTCATAGAAAAAAATACTGACATACCACTCAGCAAAAATCTGGGAAAACTCAAGTGAACTGTTAGCCACGGGAGAGATGAAGTAGAGGGGCACGCTGGACAGTCCGGCGGAGTCGACGTACTGGTACAGGCACTCGAGCAGGTCGTAGATCACGCCGGACGGGTAGCAGGGCACCAGCACGTTTCCTCCATTCCGCACTGTCAGGGCTAGAGAAGTTGGAGCCAGAAGGGGGAAAATAGTATCAAAAGAACAGTGTTATAAAGATAGAATGTAACTTTTAATATAATATTTGTATAATGTTTGTGTTCCCTTGTTTTCCTACTTCTGTTTTTGTAATTCACTTTTAAAATAAACTGCTTCTTTTGAAGAATACAACAAGGGGACTCTAGAGGCTGACACCTAATCTTTTCATCATTGTCTAATCTAGGTCCCTGGGAATAGTGTACAAATAAGGGTTTGAGTTTTAAAAGTTACCAACAGCAGCTGAGCTTCTGTGCTAGAAGACAGAAAGGTGTCAAGCCTGGGCTATAATGGACAAATACCAGTTAACTCCTGGCAAATTTCCGCACTGTAAGCTTTCAGAAAAAAAAAAAAAAAAAGTCTAGTTTACTCTCAAGATAGATGGGTAAGTAGTAATTAATTTCTTGCTTTTAGTTCACTCCAAATTTCTTGCTTCGCTAACTCCCTGGGAAACAGACCAGGAGATACCAACTGTTCCTGGACTGACTTTTAAACAACAGCAGGTGGGGAAAGAACTGAAACTAAGATGTAAGGGTGGGGAGGAGTACTGAAACTAAGATGTATAGGGGAAAATATTAAAACAAAAATGTATGGCTGACTAACCACAAAATTCTGCTTCTGTACAATGCTTGCTTGCTATCTTACCCAGATACACCTGGACAGCCTGTGTGCCAGCCAGGATGCAGACCGAGCCTTAAAAACCCGACCCCTTAATCACTCGGGGCTGCTCTCAGAAACCCCATGTTGGGACACTGAGGCAGTTGCCAGCTGGCTCTTCAATGAAAGGACTCCTTTTTAAATTTAACTTGCTTGGCAGTGTGGTCTTTGTGGAACTCCTGGGCACAACATCAGGACAGAACCTCCAAGCTCCTTCTTTTTTCAGATCCAGCTCACAGTTTGCTAGTTTTGTCTCTGCTTGGCCTCTAACCATGACTAAGAGACCTACAAGGAAACAGGCTAAGTTTTTCTACTTGACTCATTTTAGTGTTTCTTCCTTTCATTAGCCTTTGTAAGAAAATCTTCCATACTTTTTGAATAATTTAAAATAAATTATTAAATGAGGAATTATAACTTATAACTAAGTTATAATAAGTATAACCAGTTATAACTTTTTAATATTAGAAGTTATGACTGGCTCAAAACAAAACAAAACAAAACAAAAAACAAAAGCCAAAGTACCTATTCAAGTTTGCTTCCTTTCCAAAACAAACTGACACGGTGGACTTTTGGCAAAGGATCTGAAGCCTTTGATACCTCCTGCTCTCCCTGATCCCAACTCTTACGTACAGGTTCACCTGATGCTATAACTTGAGGACTGGTGGACCTGCTATTCCTGGCGTATGGTACAGAGGAAAATATCAATTATCGGTATCACTGGTTTTGGCTTAAGAGCCTGGTTCGAGTCCTTCCTTTGTCCCAAGATACAGGACCACAGGTCACTACCACCTTGCTGGGCTTCAGTTTCCTCATCCATTATATGCACAGAATGAATGAGATATGTAATTTTTAAGCTTTATTTATATAAAATTCCCAGAGAACATGCTGAAACTGCAGCTTTTCTTCTGGGTGTCCCTCTCCCCAGGGAGTCTGACTTACCAGGTCTGTGGGAAGGCCCTCAAATTTGCATTTTTAATAAGTGGTTTCATTAATCTTGAGACAGATGGTTAAAGGACTCTACTTTGAGACACAGATTTGATGAGAGGTGGCTTTCAAACCCAAAGTTTTTCAAGTCTATGATTCTAGATTGTAGTTAAACATACACACCAAGGATTTTACCTGAGATTAGTCCAATAATTTTCCCAAGGTAAAAACAAATGACCTTTGACTTAATATCAGCAAAGAACAAAAACAGACTATGATTATTAGCATGGCTAAGTGAAATTTCAAAGGATAGTGCCTTTCATGTAAATGTAACAAGATGACTATTTCTCTTTCCTAGAGCAGAGGTAATACTTTAAGTTGCTACAGGTGAAGGTCTGAGCTTATTAACTCCACTTTGGTAAAACTGTTACGAACTGAATGTCTATGATCCCCACAAATTCATATGTTGTAACCTTAACCCCCAATGTGCTGATGATAGTAGAGGTAGGAACTTTGGAGAGATAATCTGGGTAAGATGAGGTCACGAGGGTGGAGCCACCATAATGGAATCCGTGCCCTTATAGGAGGAGGAGGAGACAATAGAACATTTCCTCTCTTCAGAGGACTCAGCAAGAAAGGTGGCCACCTTCAAGCAGGAAGAAGGCCTCCATCAGGAAATGACCATGACCATGGTGGCATTCTGATCTTAAGACTTCCTAGTTGGGGGCGGTGTCCGTGACTCAAAGGAGTAGGGCTCTAGCCCCATATGCCAGAGGTGGCGGGTTCAAACCCAGCCCCAGCCAAAACTGCAAAAAAAAGAAAATAAGACTTCCTAGTCAGGTGGCGCCTGTGGCTCAGTGGGTAGGACGCTGGCCTCATATACCGAGGGTGGAGGGTTCAAAACTGGCCCCGGCCAAACTGCAACAAAAAATAGCTGTGTGTTGTGTTGGGACGCCTGTAGTCCCAGCTACTTGGGAAGCTGAGGCAAGAGAATCGCCTAAGCCCAGGAGTTGGAGGTTGTTGTGAGCTGTGATGCCACAGCACTCTACTGAGGGCGATAAAGTGAAAAGAAAAGACTTCCTAGTCTCCAGAACTATGGTATTTTGTATGGCAGCCCAAGCAGACTAAGACAGTAACTAAAATATTTTTCTACAAGGCATGATTTCTAGATTTCATTGATAATTATATCTAAAGGAAAATAAATTTCTTCCAGGTAAAAAAACATCTCCCAACTTAGTCTTTCCGCAAAGAAGGAAACAAAATCAACCAAATATCAGCGGGGAAAAAATACACCTGCTTATTGCATTAATGCTGTGAATTCAAAGTGTAACAGTCATTTTTCTGCTATTATTTGCAAAGCAGAGCTGTAATTCTTGCCTCCTTTGGTAACTACTACTCTGAAAACAACCTTTCCATCCCCAAATCCCACCAAAAAGCAAAGGGAGTAAATAAACACAGTCTGTGGGAAGATGTTGAGTGTTTATTGTACAGAAATACTAAAGATTCTAATTTACAGCCCTTCTTACTGAAGCTTCAGGTCAACTGAGAATTACTCTTATTGATGACAGGAGGCTCAGAAGGGTGGGCGGAAATGGTGGAAGTAAATTGGAAAGTGGGGAGAAATCCCTCAGAAGGGGCCTCTGTGAAGGGAGGAGGAAAATACTATAGGAGCAAAAGGTATTGAAAAATAAATTCATAAATTCAAGATGTAGCATCCAACCAAGACAGGAGGCGGTTACAGACCTAGGTTGCTGCAGAACTCTCCCACCATGCCATCTGGATTTGCAGTGGGAATCTGCGTGAGCCCCGTCAGAACAAGAACATCACTGTTTTTGAGAGAAGCTTGGTCCATGGGCTGAAAAACAACAGAGAATTATGCTTAGTAATTTAAAAAGGAATGTTATCCAGAAATAGTTAAGGGACATAGAAATATAATATTGCTCTGTGTCCAACCTATCACCAGGTTCTCTTATCTTGTGTAATGAAAAGTCTGTCTCTGATCAGCGGCTGCCTAAGAGGTGGAGCCTGGCAGGCTGAGGCATAAGGAGAGATGAACAGGTTCCATTCTACACACCTTGACCTAGGCAGTGATTACATCATATCAAAATTCATGAAATCGTACACTGTATATTCTATTATGCATATAACATGGATTTTACTTTCAAGCATCTCAAATTTCTACAATGCTTTATTTTTTCAAAACCATATATCACACATATCAGCAGCTGTTCTCAAACTTCAGTGTGCACCAGACTCACCTGGACAGTATATTTATTAAACATGGATTCCTGGGCCTGCTCCCAGAGTTTTTGACTCAGGTCTGGGAGAGGCATCTGCATTTTTAACAAGGAGATCCTGCTGTTGCTGGGCTGGAGATCACACTTTGAGAATCACTAAATTGTATAATTTGTGTGTGTGTGTGTGTATTTATTTATTTATTTATTTATTTATTTTTTGTGACACAGTCTCACTGTTGCCCTGCATAGAGTGTTATGGTGTCATCATAGCTCACATCAACCTCAAACTCTTGGGCTCGAAATCTTCTGGCCTCAGCCTCCTGAGTAGCTGGGATCACAGGAGCCTACCACAATGTCCAGCTAGTTTTTTCTACTTTTAGTAGAGATAGGGTCTCATTCTTGCTCAGGCTGGTCTTGAACTCCTAAGCTAAAGTAATCCACCTGCCTTGGCCTCCTGGAGTGCCAGGATTACAAGGTGTGAGCCACCGCACCCAGCCTCAACTGTGTAATTTGATTCTCAAAATAACTTGATCCCAGGCAACAGGGTGAGACCCTGTCTGAAAAATCAAATCAAATTAAAACATCCCCCCCCCCAAATCTGCCAAAGTGTTACTTTAACTTTTTTCTCCATTCTTACTGCCTCAGGCTGAATCAAAACTTCATCCCCCCATTCTTATTAGATTATTATAGCAGCCCGTGACGTTCTTCCTAGTTAGTAAGGATTCCACTCAAGCAGACCAGGGGTCAGCAAACTTTTCTACAAGGTTTAAAGTAGAACTCTATCATTACAGTGCATACAGAGCTAAAAACAATCTATATACATCTCAGAGTGGCTGTTTTCCAACAAATGATTACTCACAAAAACACACTGTGGGCCACATCTGATCCCGAGGTCATAGTTTGCTAACCTCTGCAGTAGACTATTAAGTTTTTTTCAAACCAAAACTTTTCTTATCCCTGCTAATTCAAAATAGAATCCAATTATATGGGTAAAGGAAAATCTAATTTTTTTTCCTTTTTACATACAACACAGGTTGCCAGCTAGAAATTAGGATTAATTACTTAGGTATGTTGCTCATTACTTTCAAGACCTCATTTTCTCTTTAAATTTATGGACCTTGTAAGAATAATTTACTGGAAGTTACATCAGTACTACTGTAAAGGCTTTGATCTAAGCAGGACAAATTGGAAGAGTTGGCAGCCAAGTCCTCTTTCTGTCTTTTATGGAAGAATATATCAGCAATGATAGGAGCTACCAATAAAAAATTTGATTCAGTGAAGTAGATTATGATGACATTGATGGGCTTTTGATTTCAGTAAGCAGGAAGGGCCCAGAATTCTGCTAGCTGCAGGGAAAAATAGCACCTTGTCCCCTCCAGACCTTGAGATGAAAGAAGGTCTAAAAACACAAGGCAGAATGGCAGCGCAGACGCAGCCTCCTGCTCCAGACCAGCGTTCTCTCTCTACTAAAACAGGATGGCCCAGCTGCAGAGCTACGAGAATGCTGCCAAGATGCAGACATTTTTGAAATCAGGAAAGATAAGAAGAGAAAGGCCCTAAATTTCTAAATTTCATCCTCTGTTTTATTATGAAGACAATAAACTCTTGAGGTTATGACAATAATAACGAATGGGATCTGGATTTCCACTAGTTATCTATGTAGCCATTCATCAGCTAATTATCTAACGTTCCCACTTCTCCTAATACACGTGGAGAAATCCAGGATTTAGGAAATGAATAAATTCTTTACAAATACCTAAAAAAGGAATAAACTACATTATAACAATGTTTATATATTTGGCTTCTTGCCAAATATGACTAATGAATGACTAACTTAAAACTTTCCAATTGTTTCCCCCTAAAAATAAAACCCAAATTCTCCATCACAGCCTACAAAGTCCTCCATGACATGGTGGCTGCTCTCTCGGACATCACTGCAGACGATGTTTAGCATGCTGTGATCACAATGGCCTTGTTTGTTCTTCAGACGTGTCCAGCTTGTCCTTGCTTTAGGGGCCTTTCACCTGCCATCTCTTCGTAATACAAACCCTCACAGCTTCACAGGCTTGTTTCTTCAGATCTCAGTTCAAATGAGATCTTCCCAGAGGCTTTCCCTGGCCATCCAATCTAAACTAGTGTCTGTCACTCCAGAAATAACCCTGTTTTGTTGTTTCCAGTATTTGTATAACATTTCACATCTGAAATGACTTTGCTCTGTTTATCTTCTGTATACCATCCTGTCCCCTACATCAACTGAACATAAGATCCACGATCAGGGACTTTGCCCGTTGGCCAACACTGAATTCCCAATACCTGAGTACATGACACTTGGCTGTTTAAATATTAAATAGTTAATATCTTCTGAGTAAATGAATAACCGCCTGTGTCTCACATTACAGCTATGGAAGGACTGGGGGATCTCAGAACCCTAGAGGTGATTCTAAAGGCAAAAGGGTTCTTTCAGAGAAAACTGCAATCCTAATTTTTTTTTTTTTTTTGAGACAGATCCTCAAGCTGTGACCCTGGGTAGAGTGCCGTGGCATCACAGCTCACAGCAACCTCCAATCCCTGGGCTCAAGCGAGTCTCCTGCCTCCGCCTCCCAAGTAGCTGGGACTACAGGTGCCTGCTGCAACGCCTGGCCATTTTTTGGTTGCAGCTGTCGTTGTTTGGGGGGCCCAGGCTGGATTCGAACCCACCAGCTCAGGTGTACATGGCTGGAGCCTTAGCCACTTGAGCCACAGGTGCCGAGCCTGCCATCCTAATTGTTAAAACTTGAATAGTCTAACTTTTCTAAAAAGTATTTATAGAAAACAAAATTTGGAAGATTTAAATATGGCTGATGGTACTCAGGATACACTGTGAGTTTGAGTTAAATAACCAAAAAGCTGAGCTGTTAAAAGAGAATTTATAATTACCTGAGGGTGTGTGGTGAGCAAGGAGGATCCAGAGACATAAGATACTTTCTCATAATGAGACTGGATAATCCAGTTGGAGCTTCCAAGCGCATAGCCAGAACTTAGAGGAGTCACCTGGACTGCACCAAAAAGCTCCTAGAAAACAATCACATGGAGATGTGTAATGAGCTTTTAGTGACACCAGTTAAGTTTGCAGGGAAAAACAACTAAAATGTCCTTCTCGGTTTAAAAACAAATTATTTTAAAATAAACCAGAAAATTTTAAAGAAATGATGAGAGTGGAGCCCATGTGGCTTTAGTCGTCACCTGACGGTTTCAACTCTCTCCATGTCCCCAAGGCATTCAGGATCCACTTATTAAAAAAGGCAGAGAGAATATATTGCCAAGTAGACCGAAGTGTCAAATACTTTGGTTTTCCTCTATCATTTTCCGTTAGATATTAGGTTCTGTGGCTCTGGGCACAGACTGACAGAAGAAATGGGAATGACTACCACTCAGGTCAGAGCTCAAAAGCCATACTTGCTAAACTGTTTCTCTGTTTCCTATTTCAATTGTCCAAAATCTATGCAGTTGGGTCCACTGTTCTGATGTGACGAGGATAAGACACCTTTCTCCTGACTTGTTACATGCTGGCCAATTGAACGTTATCTGAGGGTGATGGGGCGTTAGGGAAGAGCACCAGTGGGAGGGGTGCAGGAAAACAAGATGCTCTGTCTTTTCACCTTACACTAGTAAGAAGGTTCTCAGCAACTGACTGGCTTAAAGAGGGAACTATAAGGTCCTTCCAACGAACAGTATGAATTGAATTCAAAGTATTCAAGAATCACAAAAAATGATGTTACCACTCACGATTTTCTGAGAATATCCCACCAGCTGGATTTTACTAAGGGCAGAGTTCACCTCTGGCATCGTATAGCATCTTCTCCAGGTTGACACTTCCACTGCATCCTTGAGAGGAGAAGGGAGCAGCCTGGAAAGGCATCACAGTCATTTACTAGGTGAACATTTCTGTTTATTTTTTCTAGGCCAAATTCCTTCACATTCTAGGGCATTCCCTTCTGGTAATTTGTCCATTTAATCTGAGTTCAATATCCTAGCAGGTGACTGTTTTGAGGATTATGATTATTTTTATTTCTGTAAGGTTGGTAGTACTGTTTTCTCTTTAATTTCTGATTCAGAAATCAAATCTGTTTGATTTCTGATTCTCTCTTTTTTCTTAGTCTAGTAAAGGTTTGTCGATTTTGCTGATCTTTAAAAAAAAAATCACCTTTTGATTTCATTGATTTTTTTCTATAGTTTTTCTATTTTGTTTATATAGTATACAGCAAGATTTAAGAAAAACAATCCAGCTTGACAATCACTGCCATCTGCCTGCTTACTCCTTACACAGTTGGTGTTGTTACTGGCAGGGTGGATTCCATCTGACAAGTGCATTTTTGTTTCCTGTAGGTCTTACGTATTTTTTGCCCTGCTATTGCTCCTTCACTACTTTCTTTTGTACTAAGTAAATATTTTCTCATGCAGCCTTTTAATTTCATGATTTTTCGTCATTTTTTGAGTTATTTCCTTGGTAGTTGTTCTAGGATCTATTGCACACATTTTAATATAGGGCATTTTTATATGACATCTCTCATTCTCTTCCTTGTTCACAAAAGGTAAGTGAAATAGACTTTACTCATGGGCCTGCAGAGTTACAGAAAAGGACTGAGTTGAACACAAATGGGACTTGGCATAAAAGAGGACTATGAAGCATGATTTGTAACCTTTAAGACCAGCATCAGAAACACCCCTTTAAACAAACACGCAAATAAAAATGAGTCATTAGGAAAACATTTTATCACCTACTCTAAATGAACTAGGAACAGAACTGAAGCGTGACTTTCCTAAGATTCACCTCACAATGTAACTCAAAGAACTTCTGAGGTCAGCTTCACAACTGCATGAGAGCTGGTGAAAAAAATCAGGGAGGATCTCAACAGTTAGCCCCAAGAGGAAAGACAAGCACTTCCAACTAACTCTGATCTGACCTCCTTAACTTAGGCTTTGTGGTAGGCCCTTCTGACAGGCTCTCCACCTCCACTATTTACTGCCTAGTGTAATCCTCTAACCCTGAGGAGTGGCTGGACCAAGTGGGTTCCTTCAAATGAAGAGATGATGACAAAAGTGATGGGCTGTCACTTTGGTGCTTAGGTTACAAAAGAGCAGGGCTTCTATCTCCACCCAGCCCCTGCCCTCTTAGAAAGGTCTCTCTTCTCTCACCCAAACCCCATTCAACTTGCCAAGCCCAGCCTAACTCTTGCCGCTATCTAATCTTTGCTTGGCAAGCTCCTTGAATATGGGATTATGTCTTCACATTTTTCTTTTTTTTACATTTTTCCACAAATTTATTACAATGTCAGGCACTTAGTTATTCAACAAATAAGTTTAAAGTGCTCTGAATTCTATACTGTACCCGTAAAATCCTTGCTAATAACACCCTCTTTTATTCTCTTTTGATATTTATTTTGTCATTACTTCCTTTTATCTCCTAACATCTTGTCTAACTTAGCTTTCCCTAAAACTCTTCTTATGCTTTCTTGAGGTCATAATTATAGAGAGGCATTTACAGAGCCACTTAAAGCCATTAGGATTATTGGCTGATTTAGGATAAGTAGGATAAGGAAACCCAGAGGGAACTAGTTCTGTTTTTTTCTGGCTTTCTTATTTATCGAAGTCAAGTTCTCAGAGTCTAAATGTTTCATAAGTACTTTCTAAAAGATTTCATTGTTTTGTTTTGTTCTTATCATACTTAAGTGCCTAGAACTTCTTTCCTAGTGCTTTGACATGATGCCAAAGCTCTGCTGCCTCTTCCTCCATCCTACAAACACAACAAGCAGCAAAAGATTGTGATGTTTCTGTTAAAGAGTAAATCTTTCAAGTCCTCAAGGACCACTTGAATGTTGACAAGTAAAACACTGGTTGGGCTCTAAGTGTTTTTTTTTTTTTTTTTGAGACAGAGCCTCAAGCTGTCACCCTGGATACAGTGCTGTGGCATAAAAGCTCACAACAACCTCCAATTCCTGGGCTCAAGCGAGTCTCCTGCCTCCGCCTCCCAACTAGCTGGGAGTACAGGCGCCCGCCACAACGCCTGGCCATTTTTTGGTTGCAGCCGTCATTGTTGTTTGGTGGGCCGGGGCTGGATTTGAACCCACCAGCTCAGGTGTACGTGGCTTGCGCCTTACCCCGTTGAGCCACAGATGCCGAGCCTCTAAGTGTTTGTTGAATGAACAAATGAACAAAATCAAAATAAGGGCAGAATACAAAGAACTTAAGGATCAGAAAACATCCCCCCATTACAGGAAAAAGTGCTTAACATACATGTGGGTACGGTGGAGTGGGAATGTGTTAGCAGAGTGATGATCTATGTGGAGTTTACCAAAACTGGAGCCCCCCAGATCAAGCACTTTTCAATATTAATCTGAAATTTATTTATAAACCTGGATGTATGTTTTAGACTAAACTATCTCCAGAAGGAACAAAAGCAATTGCTTAGGCTACCAGAACCTGACATTCAGAACAACGCTTGAGAGCAGCTAAACTATCTCTGCTCTAATTCTAGAGTCATAGAAAAAACTCTTACCTATAATTTGATGCCTTAAGTGGACTTCATCACCAGAACAGAGTGTCCTTTATAGATGAACCATTCTAGTTCTGGAGCCAGTCAGATTTCTTAGTATAAAGTAATTAATTAGGATTTTTGTCACTCCCCGTCCTGGGAATTTGGTCAGCATGAATCAGTGGCTTGGAAGCTAATAAACTCAGTGAAAAGAACTGATGAAGTGTCTGGCATCACGAAGCTGAACGAGCTGTGATTACTCCATCAGAGTACTGCCACTCCATGCAGACCTGCTTCAAGGAGACTCTCCCTTGGACATCTTTTAAACTATAACATCGGTGGACTTAGAGATAATGTAATTTAATTCTCTTACTTTCTCCTTAGAAAAGGATATTGAGTCTCAAAGAGTCCACATGACAGTGCCAACTAACCAGAGGCCAAGGTGGGATGTGGAACAGTTTTCCTTGGGTCCACTCCACCACCCTGCCTTCAATGGGATAGGTACTGTTTGAGGATAAATTAGGGTGTGAAAGGCAGATGTATTCAGGTTCATGAAAGGGGATTATGGAAACCAAGTAATCAGCAAAGGGGATACGGATGTTAGTACATACTGAGTACCTACTATGTGTCGGCATTATTTTAAGAACTATATTTGTATACGCTTTTCGTCCTCACAAACCCTATCAAGTTGCTAATATCATTCCTATTTTATGAACAAGAAAATAGAACCTAAAAGAAATAAATTGCAGCTATTAAGAAACAGATCTGAAATTCAAACACCAGTGTATTAGACCACTAAGCCCATACTTTTCAATATTCTTCTATTTTAGAGTTAGACCTAAAAAATTCCTCTACACATATCCAAGCAGTCAGAGCAGAGGAACTTCCATCTTTAATTTGCAGGTTTCTTTTAAGTCTTCTGTAAGGTATGAATCCACATTTTAAGTTCTAAGTACTAAAAATTGCATTAAAATTCAGCCAGGGATATATCAATGCTTAATTGCTTACTGCTTGTGAGAAGAAGATGATAATATCTTGCAATGATTTATCCTTAATTATAATGTAGATTTTTAATCTTATAAAAAATGCTAGCTTTATACAAAAAACAAAACAAACAAACAAAAAAAAACTAGAGGCTGGGTTAGTTGCTTAAGTGGAATAGCTTGCTTTAAATTTTCCCATTAGAAACCTAAACTCTGGAGTGAGTACGGGAAAGTCAGAGAGACTCAACATTTTATTGAGGGATTCTCCTTTTCCTTCCCTTCAAAATTCATCTCCTTTTCAAGAATAAACTGCAATGTCAAAATTAGGAAGAAGGATGGCTAAGTTCTTTGAAATAAATCTCTAGCAGTGTCAAATGAGGCAGGAAGTTATACAGTTGACAAAAAGCAAGAGTAATAGTTTTTTTTTTTGGTATATGTCCTAATAATAAATCAAATGCTAATTCAAACTAACTCCAAATGATTTAAGGGGACTTGTCAGTTTCTTTTGGCCAATGAGTATGAAAATTCTTAATTTACTGTTTTCTTTGGTTGACAGTCTTATCAGTAACGTAAGTTAGTAAGATGTATTAATTCTAGGCACTTGACCAAGTTGTACTATGAGTCTGTCTGTGTAAGATATCAGTCAAAAATTGAGAGTTTGAGGCTCAAATCCAGCTTACAGAGGTATTTTGCTTGGATCATACAGGATTTCATTTTAATGTCTGAGCCAATATTTTAAAAAAGATTTTTAAAAAATCATATATACAACATCCTGATTTTGAACTTCCTTTAAAATAGAAAAGATTTGGCAGCCAGGGGTTCACATTCCCATATGGCTGCGATCTGCTGCCCCCTTAGAGGAGCATGGCCGCTGACCCACAGGACCTACCAGTCCACCTCACTCCTGTGCTTCCCTGCCCCGGCCCTGTAGCCATGCAACTTGAGATCCTTACTTTAGTGGACCTGGACAGGGTAAGTGCAAAAATTAAGGGGAAAAAAACCACCCATCCCCCAAACTTACAGAGAAGGCAAAGCCTGTATCACTTGGGGAAAATTTCAATGAACAAGATATCAAAAAATAGTGTTTCTCAATGTGGTGTGTTGCTATACTTTGGGACACTAAATATCACTGTGCCTGACAAGGCACTAAAAGCCCTGCCTTTTGCATTATTCAATTCTATCCATGTAATAAAAACACTCGTACCCTCTTAATATTTTGAAATAAAAAAAAATTAAAAAGAGAAAGACAATAGCCAGTTCCACCTGGGAAGGATGTAGAAATTAAAAAAAAAAAAGGCCGGGCGTGGTGGCTCACGTCTGTAATCCTAGCACTTAGAGGCCAAGGCTGGTGGATTACCTGAGTGCATGAGTTTGAAACCAGCCTGAGCCAGAGCAAGATTCTATCTCTAAAAATAGCTGGACAGTGTGGTCTAAGCTACTTGGGGGGCTAAGGTAAAAGAATTGCTTAAGCCAAAGAGTTTGAGGTTGCTGTGAACTGTGATGCTATGGCGCCCTGGCACTCTACTGAGGACAACAAAGCCTCTGTCTCAAAAACAAACAAACAAACAAAAAACCCCCCAAACCAAAAAACAAGAAGAATAATAACAAAAAACAGGTGATGTAAATCTCCTTTAGCACAAATGTTCAAATGAAGTGCTTGTAGAATCTAGATGAGTATTTCAGAAGAATTCTTTTGTCTGATGCCAATTAAGGAATGAACAGGCAGGCATGGTGGCTCGCATATGTAATCCCAGCACTCAGGGAGGCAGAGGTGAGAGCATTGCTGGAGGCTAGAGGTTCAGGAGCTTGAGACCAGGCCAAACAAGAACAAGACCCCTGTCTCTACAAGAAATAGAAAAATCAGCTGGATGTGGTGGTGCATAGCTACAGTCCCAGCTATTTGGGAGGCTAAGGAGGAGGATTGGTTGAGTCCGTGAGTTTGAGGCTGCAATGACCTATGATATGCCACTGCACTCTAGCCTGGGAGACAGAGTGAGACCCTATCTTAAAAAACAGACCAAAAGTGGCAATTGCAACAACAACAAAAATAAACAAATGGGACTCAATTAAACTCAAAAGCTTCTGTACATCTAAGGAGACAACAACCAAAGCAAATAGACAACCTACACAGTGGAAAAGGATATTTGAATATTTTGAATCAGACAAAAGCTTGACAACTAGGATCTATAGAGAACTCAAATTAATCCACATGAAAAAAGCCAACAATCCCATATATCAATAGGAAAGAGACATGAATAGAACCTTCTCTAAAGACGACAGACGAATGGCTAACAAACATATGAAAAAATGCTCATCATCCCTAATTATTAGAGAAATGCAAATCAAAACCACCCTGAGATACCATCTAACTCCAGTGAGAATGGCCCACATCACAAATCTCAAAACTGTAGATGCTGGTGTGGATGTGGAGAGAAGGGAACACTTTTACACTGCTTGTGGGCCTGCAAACTGATACAACCTTTTTGGAAGGATGTATGTAGAACTCTCAAAGAACTCAAGCTAGCTCTCCCATTTGATCCTGCAATCCCATTACTGGGCATCTACCCAGAAGGAAAAAAATCCTTTTATCATAAGGACACTTGCACTAGACTGTTTATTGCAGCTCAATTTACAATCGCCAAAATGTGGAAACAACCTAAATGCCCACCA
>CAUYRH010168375.1:0-25891 GCA_963574655.1 Perodicticus potto
AAATCTCTGTGCTGAAGCTACTATTTTAAGTGACACTTTGAAACAAGTTATAAGGATTATTTATTTGTGCAAAGGCAACATGGCATCATCAATTTCATAACATGCTAAAGTTGAATGATGAGGTGTTCATTGTGGATTTGCCATATCACTCTTGAGAACATTGGCTATTGCAAGGACAGGTTGTAGTCAAAATTTTATCTTTGTGAGAGAAGATAGTTAAATTTTATGAAGAACAAATTCAGCAATGTGAATTATTGAGAGAAGAGTTCTATAGGGATGCAGCATTTCTATGTGATATCATGTCAAATCAAAATGACTCGAATATTTCTTTGCATGGTAAAACTAAATATATGTGCCAAAAATTCTAAGCATTTCAAAAAAAGTAATCTTCTTTAAAACACTCCCTCTTCAAAAGATAATGTCAGATGGACATTTTCCCCAGTTAGCAAAGGTCATGGATGAGCAGGATGACATATGTGAATCACTTGACAAATATACAGCTGTTATAGACCTATTAATTGGAGAATACAATGAAAGATTCACTGACTTTGGAAATCATACTCAAATTAGCATTTCAGCCTCACCTAGGTGATATCACCAAGGCAGCTAAAGAAACTACAGATGGAATTGATTGAACTCTCAGGAGATAACATTTTAAAGTTATTGTTTGATTCTAAGAAAGATCCAACTAACCTATGGAAAAATGCAGTAGAAAATCCATGTCTTTGGCAACAGGCTTCAAAAATTCTTTCTTGCTTTTCAACCACTTATTGCTGTAAATCTACATTCTACTATTTAACCCAAATCAGGATACCCTTAAGGTCACAAGTGACTGATACCCATCTAGAGCAGCAGTCCCCAACCTTTTTTGGCATTAGGGACCAAGTTTTTATGGAAGGTAATTTTTCCATGGACCAGTATGGGGGTGGTTTTGATATTAGCCTGCAAGCAATTGATTTATTATGGTCTGCATGCAGTCAACCTCTCTGTCAGTGATAATCTGTATTTGCAGCCACTCCCCAGCACTAGCATGACTGCCTCAGCTCCACCTCAGGTCATCAGACATTAGGGTCTCGTAAGGAGTGTACACCCTAGGTCCCTGGCATGAGCAGTTCACGGTAACATTTTTGCTCCTCTGAGAATCTAATGCTGCTGCTGATCTGACATAAGGTGGAGCTCAGGCAGCAATGCAAATGATGTAAGGGATGGGGAGTGGCTATAAACACAGAAGAAGCTTTGCTTGCTTGCCACTCACCTCCTGCTATGAAGCCCAATTCCTCATAGGCCACAGATTGGTGCCGGTTCTCAGTCCAGGGGAATGAGAGGATCCACTGAAACTGCAGACTTCCATGCTACAACCAAACATTCAAATGCTTTCTAACAAAAGCAGACATGAAGTCATTAAAAGGTTAACTTCAAAATTAACAAAGAGGTTACATTTTTTGAAATTATTAAGTACATAGTAGTTAAATTTTTACAAAATAATGTACATGTTTAGGTATATCTGATTGAAGTTTCTTGAATGTGGTCTTATTTGATTACAGCTAAATTAATGTGGCCTTCCAACATGAAGAGGTTTCCCACCCTGTGCTGGATCCTAGGCTAGAACCTGGGGCTCTTAACTCCTTGTGCAGTTTATTATGTGACACAAAATACATTTCCATGTAGCCCATATTTTCTTGATACCTAACTAAACACTGACAAGCCACAGCAAGGGGGAGATAGGTTCATCACTAGGTAGCTGGCATTGGACACAGGACTAGAGAATGGATTCAGGGTGGGCAGCAGGTGTAGGGTTTCAAATCATGGAAGGATTATCTCAGACATGGTGGCTCTGTGGTGAGAAATGGCTCTGTTCGCTTATGCCCTCTTAGGGCAAGGAATTGGAACCTCTCCCATGCTCACTTTTGTAGCCAGTGTGTGGGTCTCTCCTATTTGGATTTCTCATCACAAGGTCCTGGTTCACAAGCTGGAAATACAGGGCTGGGAAAGCCATGACCGCATCAGGGTGAGAGGCAAGTCAAAGCCCTCCAGGTGTTTCCAAGGACCAGATGAGTGACAGTAGGCTGGGGCCCTTCTCTTGCTTCTTAGGCACTGATGGAAATGGTGAGAAATGTGGAGGGCTGACTGTGACATGCACTGCCTCTTTATGTTCCTGGAAGCACACACCTGTTCCTTATCTCGTTACAGATTCAACTTCTGTTGCTATTAAACCCAGAGAGGCAAAGGGACTTGCTAGAAGTTCTGTAGCTTCTAAATTCTTGTGTATCTGGGTCCCCACTGATTGAGAAGCAATTAGAGAGGGGGAACTATACCTGATTCAGTTCTGAGTCTTGTAGCTCAGTGCCTGGCACCAAGGCGAGTTAGCTTTTTTTCTGTTTTTTCCCTATCCCTGGATTGATTGTGGGTAGGGTTCAGATGGGGGCTGGAAGCCACTAGGGAATCTCAACTCTTGCTTGCGTGCAGAAAGCCAAGCCTGAGAAGCAGGTAGAAGGCAAAGATGAAGGGGGAGCCCAGTATAACCCATCCATCTGACCATGAGGCTTGATATCTGGTCTTCTTGCTTCTGAAGTGACCAAGGAACACATGGCTCAAGGCTTGGCCTTAACCAGAAGGGGCATATCTGGCATAGCAGTGGGGTTTGTGGGCAATGGGTGGGATCTTTTGCTGCCTTCTCTGGTGTTTAGAAAATATTTTCTGTGCATAGGCCCTTAGTAAGCCTCCTTCCTGCCCACCTGATGCTGTTTAAGTGGAACCAAGATGATGACTTCATGCTAATTATAAGACTTCAATTACAGTGCGCAAGACATACCTCATTTTAGACATATCTCATATCGCATGTCACATCTTTTCAAACCCACCTGAGCTTATGTATGTGCTGCTAAATAGATATATTGCTATTAGATAAGATTCACAGTAAACGGCTGCTTGGCCTGAGCCAGGAGCTGCTCAAGAGACTGGAAGATTCATCTGTGAGGAGTTGCTTGGTAGCATCCACTAAGTCCAGCAATTTGTTGCACATGATCACACACACACACAAAATGCAATTCTCTGAGGTTGTTTTTCTTCCTGGAGAAGTAAAAGTGAAGCTATTTTACAGCATTATAGAATGACTGTGGGGTGATGGGGCTCCTTGTGTCTCCCTGGTGACTGGTGTGGCAGGCACTGCAGAGCTGAGGGAAAGGACTGTTTTTCTGAGTGGCCATTGGGGCTTATCTTGAGAAAGGCAGACAGCAGTGTTCTTTGTGCTGACCAAGGTGAATCGAACTCTTCTGGTCTGCTCACCTGGCCTGAAAACTCCCCTCCAGGGCCAGCACTTTAGAAACAGAGCAGGGTAGTGCTGTGCTCATGGGACTGGCCAGGCTAGTGGGGCAGCATGGGAGACTGAGACCTTCTTCTCATCCCACTTACCATGAGGGCCTGGGCATGCCATCTGGCAAGTTGGGGTAGACTGGCCAGGCCAGTTATTCTCTGTCCTTTTTCTGTCTTTCCAATGAAGCCTCACTATGTCCTAGGAAGGACCTCCTGCAAAACATTATATGTGACTCAAATCCACAACTATTATCATCTGAGCCCCAAGACGGTTTTAGGTCTGGTGGCAGAAGGTGGACTTAGAAAGAAGAAAGTCTTCTATTTATTAATCAAGTCAACTTTATGTTTCTTAATTTTCCTCAGAGAACAGTGGGGATTTCTATCCAACCAGGCCTGGGGAGGATGGAAAGTCTGCAATTCTTGACTGGGCTTCTAATGTATAACCTTTTGGCCTTGCATGTTCTGTTAATGTTCAGTTAAGTTACCATTCACTGAGTACACATAAATAAAGGGTCTTTTGAAACCTTCACAGTCAACCTGTCAGGGCCTATGTATTTTCTGTAACAAATGGCCACAAACTCAGTGGCTTAGAATAACAGAAATTTAATTATCTCACAGTTCTGGATGCCAGAAGTCCATAGTCAGTATCACTGGGCTGAAATTAAGGTGTCAGTAGGGCCATGCTCCCTCCGAGGCTCTGGGACAGAATCCATTCCTTGTTTCATCCAGCTTCTGGTAGCTGCTGGCATTCCCTGATGCAATGACTGAAAGTTTGTATCCCCCTAAGATTCATAAGTTGAAGTCCTATCCCCAATGTGGTAGTGTTAAGATATAGGGCCTTTGGGGGATGATTAGGTTATGAGGGTGGGGCCCTCATGAATTGGATTGGTGCCCTTGTGAAAGGAACTACAGAGAGCTCTTTTGTCCTCTTTCTGCCATGTGGGGATATGAGAATTCAGCAGTCTACAACCCAGTAGGGGCCCCTCCCCAGTACCCAAGTTATGCTGGCACCTGGATCTTGGACTTCCAGTCTTCAAAACTGTGGGAAATACATTTCTGGTATGGGCCCCCTTGCCTGACTCTGCACTGCACCCCTGCCATTTAGGGAGAACACACTCAGGAAGATGGAGTTTAAAGTATGAACAGGAATTTGGCTTCCAATGTTTGGCCACCCCATCTATGGCACTTTGTTATAGCAGTCTGAACTGACTATGACACCTGGTTTGTGGTTGCATCACTCCAATCACTGCCTCTGTGGACAAATCGCTTTTCCTCTTCTGTGTCTATCTATTCTCCCTCCTCTGAGGACACTTGTGATTACATTTATGGTCTGTCTGGATAATCCAGGCTAATCTCCTTATCTCAAGAATGTAATATCAATCACATTTTTGCCATATAAGGTATTGTCCACAGGTCCCAAGGATGAAAACCCAATATCTTCTGGGGAATCTTTTCAACCCCCTTGTTCCTACTTCTCCAAGTGAACAAGATATGATGGAGCTGTGAGTGGCTGGGCATTGCTGAGGTATAGGTGACTGGGCCAGGACAGAAGTGCAGCTTGGGAAGGGATACAGAGTGGAAAATGGATGGAATGATGGGTAGATTGATGGACAAATGGAGGGCTGAGGGGACCATGAATACAGCTTGAACACCTCAGCCTTTCCATCTGTGTTTCTCTATACTTCAGATCACTGCATCACTACCAGGCTGCTTTTACAGCATCCTCAGCATTCTGGACTGAGATGCCTTTGGAAAGCAATCAACATCTCTGTAGCTCCACTCATCAGTGGCTTGTGAGAGTGTGGATCAGATGCTGGGTGGGTGACCATACTCCTCTCTCCTAACAGCTGCAGGGTTGCCTTCACGAGTCCTCTCATTCGCTTTTTCAGCAAGGCTTCAGTGCTATTTCCTGCAGAGAAGGCTGCAGCCATGGGGGTGAGACCTCTCTCAGTCTCCTGAATTCTATGCCAGCATGGCCACCATTCTGGCTGGAGCTGAATTCAGGCTTTTTTTCCCCCAAAGAGCATGGCCTGGTCTCAATGCCACCCCTATTGAAATCCAGCTCAATGGCAACACTGTAATGGGAAGAAAGTCTCTCTCATTCTCAGATGGCTAGGTTCTATTTAGATCCCCTCAAATTGGTCAGATGAGTCGTGGCAGTGTGTCACTCCTGCTGGCAGAATTTGCTTGTGAGGGCTGGCTGTGTTCCAGGAACCTCATGGTCCAGGCAGCCATATCCCTTGGCCACACGTAGGTAACTTTTGTTAATCAGTTACCCCTCTTGTGTCTGAGTCTGAGTTTCCAGGTAAGATCGTGGGAGGCAGCTGCTCTATGAGACTGTGCCTTAGGAGAATAGTAATCTTGAGTGGCAGAAGTGGCAGAAGTAGCAGAAGGAACATAGGCTATAGTATCACACAGACAGGTGTGTGGTTCTAAGTCACCCCTGTGCTAGCTGTGTGACTCTAGGAAAACCATATGCCCTCTCTGAACCCCAAATTACTCATCTGAAAATGGGGGTATAATGATCACTATGTGATAGGGTTGGTGTGAGAACTGAATAAGGCAAGTCCTGTCCTTGAATACGGGTTACCTCTGTCCTCCTCTTGAAGTCCAGCTCTTGACAATGAGTCTCAGGGAAAGGGAGCTTCCAGCCTCCCAGGGCTGGCCCCCTCAGGAGGACTTTGGAGGTGGCTGCAGAGGAGTGTGTGTGGGGGCAGACTGACGGGTGGGGTGGGACAGGAAGCAAGTGGGCTGCACAGGGAGCTGAGAGGGAGAAGAGCTCAGAGGGCACATGTCTGTGACAATTATGTCACCTCCTTTCCCTAGGGTGTGCTGCAGGTTGTGTTCAGGGCCTTCCCACTCCCTCCTCAGAACTCAGAAGCCCTCCAAGACTACATAGGCATTGTATCAGTTAAGGTTATACAGAGAAACAGAGCCAAGAGGAGATTGTCTGTCTGTCTGTCTGTCTATCTATCTATCTATCTATCTGTCTATCTATCTATCTATCTATCTATCTATCCATCCATCCATCCATCCATCCATCCATCCTGTCTGTCTGTCTGTCTATCTATCTATCTATCTATCTATCCATCCATCCATCCTTCTATCTATCTATCTATCCATCCATCCATCCATCCAGTCTATCTATCTATCTATCCATCCATCCATCCATCCATCCTGTCTGTCTGTCTGTCTGTCTGTCTATCTATCTATCTATCTATCTATCTATCTATCTATCCATCCATCCATCCATCCTTCCAGTCTATCTATCTATCTATCTATCTATCTATCTATCTATCTATCTATCTATCTTCTATCTATCCATCTAACTAGTCTATCAATCTGTCTGTCTATCTATCTATCTATCTATCTATCTATCTATCTATCTGCCTACCTACCTACCTATTTATCTCCAATTTGTCTATTATCTCTATCCCTCTCTCTCTCTCTCTGTATGTCTATTGTAGTAGTTTGCAATCAGGGACTATTTATGCCCCAAGGGACACGCACCAATGACTGCAGATGTCTTTGCTTGTCACAATTAGGTGGCAGGGGCTGCTGGCATCTGGGGGGTTGGGATGCACTGCACCCCCGCCAGGTCCCTGGGAAACACGTTTTTTTCCATCAAACTGAAGTATTTAGGTGATTCCACTCCAGGGAATGGTGCGTTTCAGCAAAGTGTAAATATTTCCGATTCAGAGTTGTCGATAATCCACCGACATCTCCCCTGCTGCACTGAGCCCACTTCCCGCCTATCCTTGGAAATTTCTGCTGGCCAAGGAGGACACCTCCAACCTACAGTTCAAAGGTCAAGAGAACAACACAACTTGTATTCTTTAAGAATCTGTCAACTGTTTCCCATCCCCCCCCCCTTTTTAGAGACAGAGTCTCACTTTGCCGCCCTCTGGAGAGTGCAATGACATCACAGCTCACAGCAACCTCCAGCTCTTAGGCTTAGGCAATTCTCTTGCCTCAGCCTCCCAAGTAGCTGGGACTACAGGCGCCTGCCACAATACCCGGCTATTTTTATTTTGTTGCAGTTTGGCAAGGACCAGGTCCGAACCTGCCACCCTCAGTATACGGGGCCAGTACCCTACCCACTGAGCCCCAGGCGCCGACCCCTTTTTTATTAACTGGGCCCTCATTCACCCAGATTAAAAAGAGAAGAAAAATTAAGAATCTTACAGGAGATAACTGCAATTCTCAGAATTGTGTATTAAGACAGAATCATGCACTTAAACATGGTTAAAAATGACACATTTCTATTAATATTGCAAGAGTACCATAATAAAAAAATAGCAATTTAAAAAATTTGTGGGTCAAACACAGACATTCCTTTCTTATTTTTTACCACCTTCTCAGAGATGTTGAGTATGTAACATCCTACCAGTGAAGCATCACAAATCTAAATTTTGTGGTCTTTGGGGGACCCCTCCAATCCAAAGCCATGGGAAGGGGGGGTCAATGAGATATTTCTACCAGCAACTGTTTGCATGAAAGCTTACACTTCCACGTGCATTCAAACTAAATCATGTACTTACAAATGGTTAAAATGATGAATTTTATATTTACAGAGAAAGTTTTGCCATAATAAAGTAATTTTCAAAAATTGTGCGTCAGAATACAGAGATTTTCTACTTCTTTTATACCACTTTGTGAGGCATTTTGAATATCTGTCATATTCCACCAATCTGGACCCATCGTGAATCTAAATTTATTTTGTGATCTTTTCAGGAAAAGAAAAGATTGTATTGACCCACCCCCAATGACTTTGGGTTTAAAAGAAAAGATTGTATTGACCCCCCATGGTATTTGGGGGGTCCCCAAAACCCAAAGTCATGGGGGGGTCAATAAGAGATATTCCTATGAATGGCTATTCCCAGGAAGGGTTATACATTACAGGGGATGTGAATTCTATGCCCCCACCCTGATGACCACCTGTGCCCCTCAATTCTGCCCCTTCACTGAATGAGCGTGAGAAATATGAGACCATGTCCGTGGATGAAATGCACTTGTTACCCAACTCAGGGTCAGCAGAGAGCAGCTTCAGTCTGGGTCACTGCTGACTGGGACACTTGTTGGCTCCCAAAATGCAGGGATGCTCGGCCCATTGAGCTCCAGAAACCACGTTTCCTCATGAACTGCCAGACCAGGGTGTGAGTCTCAGGGGAGGGTATGTGTGTGTGTCAGCGTCCTGTGCCCACCAGGGCTCAGGACTGTGACTCTGCTCTTGTCAATGCCAGCCTGTTGTCACCAACAAAGCTGCAACCCCCACCCCCATTTATGCAGGTGGCACCCACCCCCCTGCTATTAACCCACTAAAGATTGAAGACCCTGGAATCAATTTCAGGCAAAATAGTCTAGAGTTTGTGTTTACTGATCCCATATCAAGGGATCAGTTACAGAAGATTTGAAAATACAGATATCCCACCAACTAAAAGTGCCATTAATCTCAAAAAAGGAAGAACTCCCCCAGCTTGCATTTGAAAAAAATCCTTGAGGTGAGGCTCAGCTCCTGTGGCTCAGCGGCTAGGGCACTAGCCACATACACCAGAGCTGGTGGGGTTGAACTCAGCCCGGGCCTGCTAAACAACAATGACAACTACAACAAAAAAATACCTGGGCGTTGGGGTGAGTGCCTGTGGTCCCAGCTACTTGGGAGGCTGAGACAAGAGAATCACTTAAGCCCAAGAATTTGAGGTTGCTGTGAGCTGTGATGCTGCAGCACTCTCCCCAGGGTGACACAGTGAGACTCTGTCTCAAAATAAATAAATTAATTAAATTAAATAAATCCCTGAGGTCAAATTCACACAACACAAAATCCACTGAAGTGAAGCATTCAGTGACACTGAGGACAGCATCCTGCTAATTCCATAAATATATATATTTTTTGAGACAGAGTCTCACTATGTCACCCTCCGTAGAGTGCCCTGGCGTCACAGCTCACAGCAACCTCCAACTCCTGGGCTTAAGCGATTCTCTTGCCTCAGCCTCCCAGTACCTGGGACCACAGGCGCCCACCACAATATCTGGCTATTTTTTGTTTCAGTTGGCCCAGGCCAGGTTCGAACCCGCCAGGCTTGGTGTATGTGGCTGGCACCATAACCGCTGTGTACAGGTGCCAAGCTCATAAATATTTTTCAGCACCCCAAAAGGAGAAGACCCCATCTCCATTGGCAGTCTCTCCCCATCCCCTCTGCAGCTGGTGACATGAATCAGCTTTCTGTCTCTGGGCATTTCACACAAATGCAATCACGTGATACGTGCCTTCCGTCAGGGCCATGATGTTGTCAAGGTTCATTCACCTTGTGACAGGTGTCTGAGTCTTGTTCCTGTTCATGGCTGAATACTATTCCCCACACATATACAACACATATACAGGCGACAAAAACATGCATGCACAGTTTAAGAAAGGAAAAAAGTGGATTAAAAATGTGATACTCAGGCAGTGCCTGTAGCTCAGCGGTTACAGCACCGTCCACATACACCAAGGCTGGAGGGTTCGAATCCGGCCTGGGCCAGCTAACCAACAATGACAACTGCAACAAAAAAATAGCTGGGCATTGTGGTGGGCACATGTAGTTTCAGCTACTTGGGAGGCTGAGGCAAGAGAATGGCTTGAGCCCAAGAGTTTGAGGTTGCTGTGGGCTATGACATCACGGCACTCTACCTAAGGCAACAGTTTGAGACTCTGTCTCAAAAAAAAAAAAAAAAAAAACTTGAGCTCTGCTTGCCAGACCAGTTGGAGTCAGGGGACCATGCCCCTGCCTGCCAGTCTCGGTCCACTGCCTGGCAAGCCTCTGTTCGCAGGCTCTGTTAGAGCCAGGGCACCACACTCCACCCACAGGTCTCAGTCCTCAGTAAGCCTCTGCTCACCAGCCCCCTGGAGAGAATGGGCCATGATTTAGCCCTCAGGTCTTGGTTCACAGCCAGTAAGCCCCTGCTTCGGGGTTCTGTTGGAATCAGGGGACCACACCCTTGCTCTCAGGTTGCAAGCCATGCCTATCAAGGCAGGCCCAGGTTGGAGCTGGGGACCAACCCTGTCTTCCAAAGTCAGTCCACACGGGTGACCACTCTCCTGCTGTGGGTGCCGTCAGAGCTGGGGGTTCTGCACCCTATCCCGCCAGACACAGCCCGAACCGAGGGTCAACACTACCACTGGCCGGGCATAGTCATAACCAGGGGACTGCTCTTCCTCCCACTGAGTGGCCCTTTCTTCCCACACCCTCTTTCTTCCCCGTAAGTCACAGATTCCGCCCTGATGGTTGGCGGTCCACACTATGCCCAGTTCTCTCAGGACAAGATCGAATACTCTGTGATCTGCAGGAGGCAGAACTTCATGTGAGGGGGGAGGGAGTTTGGACTTGTGGGGGGAAAAAAATCTTTTCAATTTTATGCCTGGAGGGGTGGGGTCTAGGTTTGTAAGTGGGACCTCCCTGGAGAAAGAGACCTGGAGTTTAGCGGCTCTCTCCAGAGAGGTAAAATGAGTGGTCTTTTGTTCCCTGCTCATTTGCAGAAAGCCTGCAGCTGGCCCCCTGCTTGGGGGAGGGGTCTCCCGTCCTCTAGTCGATAGGCTTTGAACCTGTAATTTGTTTTCTTGAATGCTCTTCCTTGAAGTTACAGCTTGCCCAGCTTCCTTCTTGGCTCAGCTCCCTGTCTTTGGCTTCATAGAGTCTGATTCCATCCAGTTTTTCTTCCTCTGCTCCGGAGGCTCTGCAGAGGGCTGCTACCAGTCGGCCACCCCATTTCTATGTGGGCAAGAGACTTGAACAGAAACTTCTCTGATGAAGACAGGCGCATGGCCTACGAACACATGAAAAAATGCTCACCATCCTTACTCATCAGAGAAATGCAAATCAAAACCACCTTGAGATATCATCTAACTCCAGTAAGATTAGCCCACATCACAAAATCCCCAAATTACAGATGTTGGTGTTGATGCGGAGAGAAGGGAACGCTTCTTTCTACACTGCTGAATGCATGGGAATGCAAGCTAATGCGACCTTTTTGGAAAGAAGTTTAGAGAACACTCAAGGAACTAAAAGTAGACATATCATTCGATCTTGCAATTCCTCTACTAGGTATATACCCAAATGATCAAAAATCATTTTTCAACAAAGACATTTGCACCAGAATGTTTCCTGCAACCCAATTCATAATAGCCAAGACATGGAAACAGCCCAAGTGCCCATCGACCCATGAATGGATTAACAAATTGTGGTATATGTACACCATGGAATACTATGCAGCCATAAAAAAGGATGGAGACCTCACATCTTTTATGCTTACCTGGATGGAGCCAGAACATATTCTTCTAAGTAAAGTATCTCAATAATGGAAAAAGAAGTATCCAATGTACTCAATACTACTATGAAATCAATATATAACCACCTGCACATTCATACAAATGGCAAAGTCCAGAAAGTAGAATGGAAGAGGACAGAGAGGGGTGGGGAGGGGGGATATGGGAGGAGGGAGGGTATTTGGGGGACCTCACCTAATGTGCATGATGCAAGGGTACATCTCAAAACTATTAAGAAATGAGTGTAATTGTGGTGGATGTGTTACCAAGTTCAATGTAAGCATTTCACATTGTATATCGAAGCAGTACCCTGAACCCCATAAATGCATCAATGTACAAAGTTATGATTTAATAAAAAATAATTCTAAAAAAAGAATATAATACTCATTATATACTGATAACGTTTGTCATCTCATGTACTGTAAGCTGTATGCCTTGTGATTGCAGAAGTCAAATGTGACTTCAATATTATGATTTTAATACATTTCTTTCTTTCCTTCCATCCTTCCTTCCTTCTTTCCTTCCTTCCTTCCTTCCTTCCTTCCTTTCTCCCCTTTCTCCTTTCCTTTCTTCCTTTTTTTCTTTTTTGACAGACTCTCACTCTGTCACCTGGGTAGAGTGCCACAGCATCATAGCTCACAGCAAACTCAAACTCCTGGGCTCAAGCAAGCCTCCTCCCTCAGCCTCCACAATGCCCAGCTAATTTTTCTATTTTTAGTAGAGATGGGGTCTCACTCATGCTCAGGCTGGTCTCAAACTCCTGAGCTTAAACAATGCACCTGCCTCGGCCTTCCAGAGTGCTGGGATTACAGCCATGATCCATGGTGCCTGGCCTCAGTTTTTATTTTCTTAAAACATGTATACATTTTTTTGTCACCCTCTGCATTTGGCAGCACACCCCTAAGTCACACTTGTCCATTTCTTTTCTTTGAGACAGGGTCTCACTTTGTCTCCTCTGGGTAGAGTGCCGTGGCTTCACAGCTCACACCAACCTCTAATTCTTGGGCTCAAGGGATCCTCTTGCTTCAGCCTCCTGAGTAGCTGGGACTACAGGCGCCCACCACAATGCCCAGCTATTTTTACACATGGGGTCTTACTTTAGTTCAGCCTGGTCTTGAACTCCTGAGCTCAGGCAATCTGCCCACCTTGACACTGTCCATTTTAAAGGAGACTACAAACAGGTCACCCGAACTGAGAATCTTGACACCATGATCACCTGTGTCTCTTGTCGTCCCCTCCCCAAATCTCTCACCTCCTCTTCTTCCCTCTATGCCCAAGTCAACATTTAGGGTTTTTCAGCTGAGTCCACAAATACCTGTGTGTCCCAGTGACACTGCTGGTTGCAGGGCCGGGCAGGAGAGAGAGAGGCCCAGCCACGCTGGGCAGTGACAAGCTGAGCGGAGCCGTGAGTCTGGGCACCATCTGTTGCTGGAGGCGGCTCACGCCACCCTGCAGCTTTTGACATTTTATACTCTGGACTCGAACACATAGATCATTCCTACCTAGTGCTTTTCCCGTCTCATTACGGGAATTTATTTCCTCTCTTTGTAGTTGGTGGAGACTCTGTCCTAATTGTTTCTTCCATATGCTGTAAATCTGTCTGCCAATCAGTAAAAAACACGAAGCGGAGACCCGGCAATTTCCTCTCCTACCACGGCGTCGGCTCCAGCGCAGTGTTGAAATAAAATGAAACATGTTTGCACCCCTTCCCTGAGCTCACGCCAGACTCCTTTCATTTGCGGCAGGAATTTTTAATATTCAGGCTGTGCCCTGCACATGAGGTCACCCCAGGATCTAATTGGAACAGTGGTCCTCGGGGCCTGCCCGGCTGCCCAGCAGCTGGCCGTATGCCACGGCCGGCTGGCCTCTGACTCGAAGACTTTAATTCCGTCATGCATCATCTGGCTTTATGCACTCCTTTCTGGGGAGTTCACAAATTCATTCTGAGGTTTCCACTGCGATAGGCCAGCCGTGAGAGGCCTCGGAGATACCACCGCAGGCCAGCCCCACGCAGGCCAATTTTGAGCGTCTCATTTTGGGCCTCCAGGTTCAACAAGATCCTCACTGCCCACCCCCCCAGTCTCAGCCAAAATCTTGTTGCTGTGACTTCACTCTCTGAGCTCCTGCTGAAATACCCACTGGAAACAGATACCTTGTGTATGTTTTCCCAGCTTCACTCTGAACAAAGTTGCAGGTTGTGGAAAAATGATTTGTGAAGGGTTACAAAGTTTCCCCAGCTTGCCCAAGTTAGCCAATCACAGCAGGGGATGCCGTTTAAACCTGAACTTGGTGTAAACAGCACAATTCCACGTTGTTTACAAGAAATTTGAGTTTAACGGGGAATCCTATTTTTTTTCTTTGTTTGTTTTGTGTGTGTTTATTTGTTTCCTGGACATTCCACTTTGTGCTGGTTGACTTTCCAGATGGGATGGAACAGACCCCCTCTGGAAGCCCCTGGATTTGCCTTCTAATTCTCCACCTCACAACATCCCTTTTGGGAATTTATGGGCAACAGTGTACATTGCTGGGAGGACATGGAGTTGAAGTCGGAGGAGGGACAAGTCCTCGCTATTCCTGCAAACACGTCATCCATGGGACTGCTTGAAGGGACGCCTGTGGACAGGTGCGAGTTGTCTGAGATAGGCTTAAAGGTCGGGCAGATCTGTTCACACACATCCTAGCAACAGCTGGAGTGATTCTGACCCCTTACAACAGTGATTTTCAACCAGCATGCCATGAGAAGACCTTAGTTGTGCCACAAAAATTTTTTAAATTTATCAGAAAATTTATTTTCAAAAGATGTTCAAAACACAGTAAGTATATTGGTGGGGGGTTTCACTCTTTTTTTTTTTTTGAACAATGTAATTCAAGTGTACCGTAGAAGTTTAACTATAGGACCAAGTGGGCCGTGAGATGAAAAAAGTTGAAAAACACTGCTTAGGTCACGATAATGGCTTCTCAGCTTGTCAGCTTGCGTGCAGACGTGTGAAAGCACACACATGCATGTGCACACATGAGGTACGTCCAGCCTGTGACTCTCACATTCCTGCCTTCACAGACAGGCCAGAGAGAAACCCTGCAGCCTCCAGACGCAACCATGGCAAACTGCCGAAAAATGTGCAAATTGTCCAAATGATGTCATGGGGGGCCCAGCAGCCCCCTCCCACCCTCAGGCAAGCGGCCGGAACTCTCCAATGGAAGGTCAGGCGGGGCCTGGCTCTGAATTCGATTGAGGCAATTACATTCAATTTGCTTAAATTTATCACAGAGAAAAATCCATCAGTTCCCTTGATGGTATTAACAAGTTTATTTTCCACCAGGGCCGGACACCGCAGCATCATTGCCAAGAGGAGGCGTCCTCCACCATGAGCTGCATTGAGGTCCCAGGACACCCCAGGAATGCCAGGGAGGCCCCCCACCCCAGGAACACTGTCTGCCCTGGGTGTCAGTGGGGCAGAGAGTTCCCCATGTGAGCAGAAGGTGTTTGGCACTCAGGAAATGGTTTTGCAGCTGTCCACAGGTGCCTTTTGACAGTGAAGGTAAATGGATGGAGCTTGAAGTTTCACCCAAATGTTTGCTGGGGGTGGGGGTTAGGGCTGTTACATTTGGTACGTTGTACGCCTGGGACTTGGTCTGGCACTCGGGTTCTGAGCTACAGATGTGGAATGTTCCTGAGCTGCGTCCCAGCTCTGCCCCGAGCCCACCCAAGGGGTGAATAGGTTGTGCCCTAGAGGTGGTGTCGTGACAAAGACAGAACTGGGGTCCAGGCATTTTGTGGTTTCTCCAGGTTCCAGTGCTCTGTCATGGAATGTTGCACTTGTGGTTTGGGGTTCCCCTGCACACCCCAAGTTCTGTGCTGTGTCAGACACCCAGCTCCCGAGGACACCCTGCTTGGGGTTCCACAGAGCAAGCCATCACAATTCCCTCTTTGCAAAACAGGAGGATGGACTCCAAGGTCCCCTCCAGGGGAGTATGTTGGGGAGAGAACTGGATCCCTCTGGGTCAGCTGGGCTCAGAGCTGGATTGTGAATCCAGAGACATTTGTCCACGACTCCCCTGTGGAAAGAGAGGGCAACCAGTGCTTGCCAGGACCCCTCAGAGCTATGGCGTGTCCATGGGTGTGAAACACAGAATATACTAAGTTCTCAACCTGTGGGTCGCGACCCCTTTGTAACAATGAATATATCCTGCATATCAGATATTTACATTACAATTCATAACAGTAGTAAAATCACAGTTATGAAGTAGCAACGAAAATAATTTTATGGTTGGGGGTCACCACAACATGAGGAACTATATTAAAGGGTCACGGCATAAGGAAGGTTGAGAACCACTGATATAATTGAAATAAAAAAGAAAAATACATCCTGGGAACAGCAGAAAAGACACTTTTTGTCCACACCCTGCAGGGGCTGCCCAGCTCCATCCTGTGTTTCTGGGGGAGGATTCGGATCCGGGTTCCTGAGATCTTGGAGAGTCGTTTCCTCACTTGCAAAACAGGACAGACCTGGGGTTGGCCCCAGAGCTGCTGGGTGCACAAGGTCAGACTCTCACAAAAAAGACCAGGTCACGGAAGGCACATGTGTCCCCGAAACCGCATAAGAACCTCTTCTCCAATAAACCACATGGTGCCTCAGGTTCACTGTTTAAAAAAAGCAGCAAGCAGGACCCCGAGACAAAGCTGCTTTGACCTCAAGGAGGGGATCACACCTCCTGGGAGTGACTTCCTTGCTGTGAGGGTTTCCAGGGATGCTGTGATAAACCACCACAAACTGGGAGCTTAAAAAAACAGGAAAATATAGTTTTGCATTCCAGGGGTCTGAGGTGCAGGTGTCTCAGGGCCGCTCCCTCCACAGCCCCAGGGAGGCTCCTTCCCGCCTCTCCCAGCTCCTGGGGGCTCCAGGCGTCCCTGGGCTTGTGGCCACATCACTCCAGTCTCTGCCTCCGTCTCCACGTGGCTTCTCCTCTGTGTCTGTGTCGCCTCTGCTGTCTCTTAGGAGGACACCTGTCATTAGATTTAGGACCGCCCCTAATCAAGGATGATCTTATCTGGAGCATTTTAATTGAAGCTTCAAAGGCTATATTTCCAAAAATAAGGTCACATTGAAAGAATGCTTCCAGGGATCTGAACATATGTCTGCGCGTCTTTTCAGAATCGTGATTCGACCCGGGACCCAGGGCAGCAGACGTCACGTGGAATTGTGCGTCTGGAGGCCTAAGGGAGCCGAGCAGGTGGGAGCTTGTCAGGGAGCCTGTGTCTGGCCTCATTCTCTCCCAGCAGCTACTAGCAAAGGTGGAAACTACTGACCAATGTCTTCACCGTTCTATTGTACTAAGTGTTAAGACTGTATTCAGAATAGCAGCAGTGGAAAGTAGACAGGGTCTATGAGGATTATCTGTTGTGAAATAACAGAACATTCTGGGCAGACGTATTACCTATCATAATATCTATTCATCCACTTACCTACCATCTTTCTATTCACCCATTTATCTATCATCTTTCTATTCATCTATTTATCTATCCTATCTATCATCTATTTATCTATTTATCTGTCTATGTATGTATGTATTTATTTATTTATTGAGACACAGTCTCACTTTATCACCCTCAATAGAGTGCTATGGCATCACAGCTCACAGCAACCTCCAATTCCTGGGCTCAAGTGAGGTTCTTGCCTCCGCCTCCCAAGTAGCTGGGACTGCAGGCACCAGCCACAATGCCTGGCTATTTCTTTCTTTCTTTTTTTTTTAGATACAGGGTCTTGCTCTTGCTCAGGCTGGTCTGGAACCTGTGAACTCAGGCAATCCACCTGCCTCGGCCTTCCAAGTACTGGGATTACAGGCGTGAGCCACCAAGCCTGGCCATTTATCTATTTATTTATCATCTTTCTATCCATGCATTTATCTATTATCTATTCCCCATCATTTTTTAATCTATCACTATCATTTTCTTAATTTTTCTAATTACTCTCTATCTAGTAATCCTATGCTATCTAGATATTATATACGTGTCCTATCATCTATTTCTACCATCTATTTAATTTATTTCTACCCATTAATTATGTATCTGTCCTTCATGTATGAACACACCCTGTTTTTTTTTTCTCACTGTACATGTGCTCACAGACTCACATAATGATTTTTATCCGGGTCCAGGGACACACAGCTAGCCATGTAATCTCCCATTTTAATTTGGAATCAATTACTTCCATAGTCAACATGATCCAATTAGCAAAAGTCATTCAAACACTTCAGAAATGTCTGAAGGTCTATTTTCCTAAGCCGGGTCCTTAACAGCCTTGGATGTCAGTTTTTGCAGATCCGCATCAGGGAGTGCGGTTATAAAAGCTTCCTGACACGATGTCGAAACAGGTGGCCTCTGGGTGAGATCAAACACTCAGAGAGCTTCGGGCTGCAAGCGGGTGCCTCCCTCTGTGGGGGAGGTCATGGGGGTCACGCTGAAAATGCACGCGTATATTTTTCATTGTTTAGACAAGAAATTGAGAACAGGTTCAATCTGTTGCAGAAGAATTTCTAAGTTTATTTTTGAACAGATGTTTATTTAAAAAAAAAAGAAGAAGAAGAAGAAAAGAGTGTAGTGACAGTAGCAGAGCAGTCCAGCTTTTCCCATCGTCCCCTGGTAGGTGGTATGGAGGCAACAGGGACGTTTTGCAATTTGATTCCATCTCGGGTCGTCCAGAGCACCGTGGGCCCCACACATCTCAGATGCAGATGGAAAAGTGGCTGAAAGTGTGACTTTTAGGAGTGGATTTTAAAGGGCTGCCAAAGCACTTGTCGTAATGATGCCTGCAACAGGATCTGTGGGCATCCCAGAGGGGCAGGCCAGAGCTCAGTCTGCTGTGGAGTGGACAGCCCTGTGCCTGCAACTTAACTGGCTAATGCGCAAAATAAACATGATGTGGGCTTCCTGCATGCACCTGCCACAGAGCCCAGGGGAGGACATTCCGGGCAGGTGAGCCCACAGAGGCAGGTGCTTGGGAGCCACACGTGTCCCACAAGCTGTTTGGGGCTGCTGGGTGGTCACTTAAGAAAAACAGTCCAGGTGTGTCACCTCAGGTTTGGAATCCAGCACTTTGGGAGGCCAAGGTGGGAGGATCACTTGAGGCCAAGAGTTGCAGTCCAGCCTGGGCAGCATAGCAAGACCCCATCCCTACAAAAAGTAATTTTTAAAAAGAAATTAGCCAGGCATGGTAGTTCGTGTCTGTAATCCCAGCTACTTGGGAGGCCAAGGTAGGAGGATCACTTGAGGTTAAGAGTTCTAGGCCAGCCTGGGCAGCATAGCAAGATCCCATCCCTACAAAAAGTAATTTTAAAAAATAAATTAGCTAGGCATGGTAGTTGGTGTTTATAATCCCAGCTACGTGGGAGGCCAAGGTGGGAGGATCACTTCAGGTCAAGAGTTCTAGGCCAGCCTGGGCAGTATAGCAAGACTCCCCCCGCCCCTACAAAAAGTAATCTTTTTTGTTTGAGACAGAGTCTCACTATGTCACCCTTAGTAGAGTGCCATGGGGTCACAGATCACAGCAACCTTGAACTCTTGGGCTTAAGTGATTCTCTTGCCTCAGCCTCCCAAGTAGCTGGGACTGCAGGTATCTGCCACATGCTTGGCTACTAAAAGTAATTTAAAAAAAAAAAAAAAAGCCAGGCATGATGGTTGGTTTTTGTATTTCCAGCTACTTGGGAGGCCAAGGTGGAAGGATCACTTGAGGCCAGGAGTTCAAGGCTGCAATGAACTGTAATTTTCCCACCACACTCCAGTCTGGGTGGCACAGTGACTTTCCAGGATCCGTTTGTTTTCTAGGAAGTTATTATTATTTTTTCTGCCACCTCTCACTTTTGCATTTTACCACCTCTTCCCGTTGCCCTCGGTCATTGATAAGTGCTCACACCAGAATCAGGCAGAGCTAGTTCTCTGCCATCAGGTGCCAGCATTTGGGGGCATGCGTGGAAGAAATACTCTTCACCCACGAGGAAGAGACAGGCCAAAGAAAGATCATCTGTCCATGGCCACTTAGGGGCACGTCTGTCCAACAACCAGTAGTCTGTTCTTTCCCTCTTCATGAACAAGCTTTGGCTAAAAATAAACAGGCACCCCAAGACTTTGGTGCACCACAGAGTTCATATTTATGATGCTTCCTGAGTCTGTGCGTTGGCTGAGAGGTTCTGGCTTGGGATGCTGGATGGTCTGCAGTTGTCTGGCAAGCTGCCCGTCATTGACCCAAGGGCACAGCCAAAGAGAGAGGCAGTGTGGAGGTGGGTCGGTAGCCGTGAGCCCCATAAACATTTAGGATTCCATCCCTTCGGAAAAATAAAAGTTGGATTCTCTAGTGTTCACCTACATCCATTAAAACGTAGAAGCTGCTGGGCGGCACCTGTGGCTCAAAGGAGTAAGGCGCTGGTCCCATATGCTGGAGGTGGCGGGTTCAAACCCAGCCCCAGCCAAAAACTACAAAAAAAAAAAAAGCACAAGCTGCCTTGGTGCCCATAACACAGTGGTTATGGGCCAGCCACATACACCGAGACTGGTGGGTTCAAACCCGGCCTGGGACAGCTAAACAACAATGATAACTGCAACAAAAAATAGCTGAGCATTGTGGCGGGTGCTTGTAGTCCTAGCTACTTGGGAGGCTGAGACAAGAGAATCGCTTGAGCCCAGCAGTTTGAGGTTGCTGTGAGCTATGACGTCACAGCGCTCTACTGAGGGCAACATAATGAGACTATGTCTCAAAAAAAAAAATAGTATAAGCTAAAGAAAGCTAAAATGTGTATTTAACCTGAACAATGCACACTGGACCCACTACGTCATCTTTCATTCCACCCTTCCACCTATGAAATCTCTAACATCTATTATTTCACTCTGTATGACCGTGTGTCCACATCTTAACTTGCACCAGTAAGAAAGGACATGGAAGGGTTTGGTTTTCTGTTTTCCCAAGTAGAGAGCAAACGTGGAGGTGGGTAGGCCTCCACTGCCATCCAAATTGCTGCAGAAGACATGATTTCATTCATTTTTATGGCTGAGGAATATTCCAAGTACATATATATACCACATTTTCTTCATTCATCACCCCAGGGGCCCTTAGGTTGATTTCATATCTTTGCTATTAACCTAGGCAATGAATTTATGATGAAGACCCCAAAAGCAAATGACAACAATGACAGCAAATAACAAACGGGACTTAATTAAACAAAAAAACTTCTGCACAACAGAAAAAAACAACAGACTGGACAGGAAACCTACAGAATGGGAGAAAAAATTCACAAACTATGTGTCCGTCAAATGACTAACACCCAGAATCTACAAGAAATTCAAACAAGACAGCAAGAAAAAAAAATTACAAGGTGGACAGGTGACATAATCAGACATTTTTTCAAAAGAAGAGGCAAAAACAGACAAGAAATGTATGAAAAACAATGTTCAACATCACTAATTATCAGACAAATTCAAATTAAAGCTGTAATGAGATACCACCTTACCCCATCAGAATGTCCATCATTAAAAGGTTAAAAAACAGAAATGTTGGCATGGATGTGGTGATAAGGGAAGGCTTATACACCATTGATGGGAAAGTAAATTTGTACATCTGTGGAAAATGGTAGGGAGATTCCTCAAAGAACTAAAAATAGACCTACCATTGGCTTCTGCAATAGTGGGTGTCTACCCAAAGGAAAAGAAGTCATTATATCAAAAAGACACTTGCACTCATAATTTTCAAAAACTTAATTGTTGGCTTGGTGCCTGTAGCACAGTGGTTACAGTGCCAGCCACATACATCAGGACTGGCAGATTCAAACCAGTCCAGGCCAACTAAACAACAATGACAACTGCAAGAAAAAGTAGTCGGATTGTGGCAGGTGCCTATAGTCCCAACTGGTTGGGAGGCTGAGGCAAGAGAATTGCTACAGCCCAAGAGTTTGAGGTTGCTGTGAGCTGTGATGCCACAGAGTGAGACTCTGTCTCAAAAAAAAATGAGTTGTTAAGTTGGTCTCACCTCTGCTGAGAAACTGCATTGGAGGTTGTAATGCAGACGTTGAAGAGGATGTATACTGGAGTATCCTTTATATCTGAACACCAATTCATATAGATACACTCATGAGTGATAAGAAAATTATTTTCAGTTGATGTCGACACCATTGTCTGTTTATACTGGCCACTCATATGGATGTTGAGATGATTAGAATGTGCCCCCTCCGGCCGGCAGGTACAGAGATAGTGTGAGGGTCTTAGGAGGTGGGGCCACATTAGAAATTATTCAGTCTGGGCTATTCTGTGATCGTGTCTAACACGAGACTCAGACAAGGTCCATAGTCTGGAGAGCTGAGAAAGATGACTTTCTTTTTTTTTTTTTTTAAGATTGACTCATCTCGTGTTTTATAAAAGGGTTATGCCGGAGTTTGAACCCAGGCAGTCTGATGCCAGAGTATGTCTTCTTTTTTTTTTTTTTTTTTAATTATTTTTTATTGAGTCATAACTGTGTACAATGATTCAAGCTTGGAGTACAAAGACTCCCCTGGTGGACTTTGATGTACAAACTCAAACCCACTGGTTCATTGGCAGACCTTGGGCCTCTGATGTGGTCAGTTTTGGAAAATCACTGCCCCTAAATCTTCTTTCTATCCTGTATAATTTGCTCCACCAGCCCTAATTAGATAGTTATGGAACCCAGATCTGCTTGGTGCAAAGATTGGGAGTACACCAAACTCCCTTTACCCACGTGTCGGTTCTAAAATTGCCCACTCATGGCTCCCACCTCCGACATCAAAACAGAACTAGGGGCCACCCCTTCCGCACGCGGCATCCTGCCCCCACAGCCCTCCCCACCGTGGACGCTCCCCCAGCCTGCACCTGTTCCTATCAGACCAGTCACACCCCAGAGCTGTGGGCAAGGGTGATTTTGTACACATTTTTGGAAGGCAAGCTTTGAATAGAACACACAACTGTGAACGTTTGGAAGCATTTGAAGACCATTTTCCATTGTGGACTTACCCTTTGTTTATGGAAACATGCTAATTGTTGTTTTTTTTTAAATTATCCATTTTTTTTTGAGACACAATCTCACAGTGTCACCTTCGATAGAGTACAGTGGCATCACAGCTCCCAGCAACCTCAAACTCTTGAGCTTAAGCGATTCTCTTGCCTCAGCCTCCCATGTAGCTGGGACTACAGATGCTCGCCACAATGCCCAGCTATTTTGTTGTTGTTGTCATTGTTGTTTAGCAGGCCCGGGCTGGGCTCAAACCCACCAGCCCTGGTGTATGTGGCTGGTGCCTTAACCACTGAGCTATGGGTGCTGAGCTTAATTTTCCAATATTTTATTAGGTAATTTTTGAACCATACTTTACAGTTGAAAGAATCATACGTGATTAGCCGTACACTCATCACATACATTTCATAGTTTTTTTCTTCTTTACATGTAAGGAATTTGTTCATAGTTTTGTGCACTCATCTCAGTGATCCCAGATTCCTGCTGGGTGGGTTGTAAACGGAGAAGCCATTTCTCAGCCCCCCTGGTCTGAGCACACCCCTATGCTAATTGTTTAAAACAGGATTTGAACAAGCTATTTTACAAGTAAAAGTATAAAGCACAGAGCGGATAGCTGTGAACCCAGATAGCCTCTTTCTTTGGGCATGATACCGTAACAAGGGGCTGTGAATATTCCTAACTTAACCAGATGTTGCACTTGAAAAGTTGGTATCTGTAATTGGTACAGTCATGGTGGCTCACACCTATAATCCCAGCCCTCTGGGAGGCTGAGGTGGGTGGATTTCTTGAGTTCAGGAGTTTGAGACCAGCATGAGCAAGAGAAAGACCTGTCTCTACCAAAAACAGAAAAATTAGCCAGGTGTCATGGGATAGGCCTGTAGTCCCAGCTTCTTGGGAGGCTGAGGCAGGAGAATCACCTGTACCCAGGAGTTTGAGGTTGCTGTGAGCTATGACGGCATGGCACTCTACTCAGGACAACAAAGTCTCAACAAAAAAAAAAATCTGTAATTAATCTGTTTTGGAATAAAGAGAATGATAATAGAAAAAAAAAAGGGAAACGCTGTTTTGTTTTCACAGGTGATGGGGCATGAACCCAAGGGCCTTGCCTTGCCAGACTCCCCAAGAATCCATATGGAGTTGGTGTTAGCAGGGACATTTTGGGGTGTCCAAAACCCAGGGGGCCCCAAATGCCCAGGGTTCTCCTCACAGCGCTGGTCCAGGAAGATGTGGGCAGCCATGGGGATTGGTGAGACGCCCCCATGGCCGTCACATCAGGCATCTGATTTCTTTTCTTGGGGTGGGAGGGTGCTGGTGATTCTGCAAATCCTCCCACTTTGTATGGAACAGAAAAGTTAAAAGATTGGGGGCTGGGAACTTCAGGACTGAACAATTCTTGGTTTCAGACATAAAATTTGCAACTCATCCTCTGAATATCCTCTGAGAAGTTTCCCAACTTCTGCAAATTTCTAACACCTCTCCTATAAGATGCCCAACTCTCACCATCATCTGGGGATTAACCTAAATTTACTGTAGAAATATTGGTCTCTCCATAGAGAAATGATGGAATAATTTCTCCATAGCTATAAATGTGCCCTTTCTTTCTGGATAATTTTAGAAGGCAGCACGATGCGTTGGAAAAAGAAAAAAGTACAAACTTTACAAGTGAGATGTGCTAAGATTCAATCCCAGGTGTGACCCTTCCTAGCTGGGTGAGTTGGTGGCCGATCCATCAGGGGACCATTCCAATTGTTCCACTTCCTTCTGTTAAGTGGGACTATTGTTACCCACTTCTTGGGCCTTCAAGGGTGAAAATATGATGATTATTTATACACAAGGTGCCTTGGGCCAGGCCACTGCTTGGTATTTTCTTCAGAAATGTCATCTCTGGCTTGGCGCCTGTAGCTCAAGTGGCTTGCGCGCCAGCCACATACGCCAGAGCAGGCAGGTTCAAATCCATCCCAGGCCTGCCAAAAAACAATGACAACTACGACCAAAAAAATAGCTGGGCACCTGTAGTTCCAGCTACTTGGGAAGCTGAGGCAAGAGAATCACTTAAGGCCAGGAGTTGGAGGTTGCTGTGAACTGTGATGCCACGGCACTCTACCCAGGGCGACAGCTTGAGGCTCTGTCTCCAAAAAAAAAAAAGAAAAAGAAAAAAAATGCCATTTCTTTCTCATCTCCAGTGTTGATATGCATTGATTATGTTGAGAGATTTATTAAAAGCTTCTATTTTTCCTGAGCATATTTGGTCTCTGATTCAAGTTAAGATTGGGGATCGATTTTAACTATTTTTTTTTAAATCAGCTCTTTTTTGTAGGACAAAGCAGAGATAAAGAAGGACAGTCCTTCTGGGGACCACAGTGGCCAAGTCACAGGTCAGCCCAGGGCTGAGGGGACACTGTCCTCTGGGACACCAAAGCCCTCATCCTGATCTAGGTAGTGACCTTGGGCAGCTCAGAGCCTCCAAGCCTCAAGGTCATTCTCTGCTCCTCAACAACCTATGCAGGAAAAGAACAACAGCTGGGAGATCAAGGCCCAGAGGGGTGTCAGGACAGTTCATTTCTATTTTACCTTCCAGGAGACATTCAGAGCAGAACATTCCCTTCTTCAAAGCCTGGACTTTGCTCAGCTGTTGGGAGGTTTTTTTTCCCACCCTGGGGTGAAGGTTCATATCCTCTCAGGGCATCAAAATCTCATGTCCCCTTTGCATCGCTCACGACAAGAAGGGGGCATCTTGTGTGTTGGAAGCCCATCCGGAGCTGAGTGCGTCTCCAGATTCCTATGTCTAAGATCTGACCCTCAGGACCTTAGACTGTGACTGTCTAAGGAGACGAGTGGAGACGAGTCTTTGCAGAGGTGATTAAGATAAAATGAGGTCAGCAGGGTGGGCCCTGACCCACCAGGACTGGTGTCCTTAAGAAGATGGGGATGACAAGGGTACAGATGAAACTTTCTAAATGTAGAATATAAATGTCTTAACATAATAACTAAGAAAACGCCGTGAAGGTTGTTAACCAGTTTGATGAAAATATTTCAAATTGTATATAAAACCAGCACATTGTACCCCACGACTGCATTAATGTACACAGCTATGATTTATTTATTTTTTTTAATTATTTTTTATTGAGTCATAACTGTGTACAATGATTGAGGCTTGGAGTACAGTGTGCGGGCTTCCCATACAATCGGAGATATTTTTATCCACCTGATTAATGTAACATTCATGATATTTTCTCATTTACTATGTGAAAACAATTTTGATCCGTATTTA